>QKYT01000129.1:168601-178851 GCA_003550305.1 Glomus cerebriforme | reverse complement strand
TNANCATTTTCTGCTGCTTTATGATACCAATAAAAGGCTTTTTCTAAATTCTTTTCTGTTCCTTCTCCATCATAATAACATGTTGCTAAATTATTCATAGCAATTTCATTGCCATTTTCTGCTGCTTTATGATACCAATAAAAGGCCTTTTCTAAATTCTTTTCTGTTCCTTCTCCATTTTTGTAGCTATTGGCTAAATTATCCATTGCATCTTTATCGCCATTTTCTGCTAATTGTTCTAACCCATTAATATTATCGCTTGGATCATTAATATTAGTAGAAAATGACATTTCTATCCTTTTTCTAATCTAAGTAAAAAGCTGTAAAAATTTTTTTCATCAATTTAAATAATAGATCATCATTAAGCTGCATGTTGGTTATTTAAAGAAACCAAATCAGGTTAGATTAAAATAAATAAATCTCAATGAATTATTAATACGGTTATGCACGTATTGTGTCACCATACTGTAAAAAGCAATAGAGGAGACATATGCATCCCATTCAGGTGATCATCAAAGGTTATAACCTTTTCTATGGTCCGCCCATGGTCCATCATTAAATGTCACGTGCCCAATTTTTAATTCCGGCCCAACATGCGCATTAAAGAACACCTAATTTGTGCTAATGCCTGCATGTATTACCCAAATAAGTTTTAGCATAATATGCGCTAATTCAGGCGCATGTTACCGGTCGTAACGTGCGTTAGTGACAGCGCATGTTACCGGTCGTAACATGCGTTAGTGACAGCGCAGGTTACCAGTCGTGACATGCGTTAGTGACAGCGCAGGTTACGCCCGGTAATTTGCGATGGTACTAATGCATATTATACATGGTAACATGCGACTTGCGCTATTACTAACGCATGTTAGGTCCGGTAACATGCGCTCAAACTTTTGAATATAAGTTTTTAATAGTTGTTTTGTTGGAATCGAACCAACAAACAAAAATTTGCAGAAAAGAAAAGAAAGACTAATGCATGTTACGCCTGGTAACTTGCACCAGCACAAATGCATATTGCACCCGGTAACATGCGCTGACACAAAACGTATGTTATGCGCAGTAACTTGCTCTGGCACAAACGCATGTTACGCTCAGTAACTTGCTCTGGCACAAACGCATGTTACGCTCAGTAACTTGCTCTGGCACAAACGCATATTACGCCTGGTAACTTGCGCCGGCACTAACGCATAATATATAGGAAAATTATTCATCTGTTACATGCGCTGGCACTAGCGCATATTACGTATTCTTTAATGNGCCAAGTTGGGCCAGAATTAAAAAATTGAGCACGTGACATTAATGATGGACCATGGGCGGACCATAGAAGGATATAACCTATGCACTTGATACATAAATCATAAGGTTATAACCTTTGATGATCACCGAATGGGGTACACCTACATATAATATAATAATCACGAGTTATGACAGCTTCTATTTTTTAGACAATTAGTATTATGACTGTATGAACAAATTTTCTAAGCTTGACTATTTTCTTTATTTAATTCATTACAAATAATTCATCAAACTATGAATTTGATTGGTAAATGTCAATGCTTAGTGTAATGCGCGTAAGCAAACCGAAAATTTTTCAAATTGGAATAGTGGTAATCAAATTTATTCAAGATATTATTATAAAATATTAAAGTAGATAGAAAAAAGCGAATTTGGCAGAGCAATTGGATAAGTATTTAAATATAACTATGACTCATCATTTAATAAAAAGAAATATTGTGATTTTGAATCATTTTTGTAAATCATTTTTTTTTATTTACTATAGCATTTTCTTGTCCGCAAAAACATTGACTCATGTAGTTTTTGCGCGATTTAAACATGGAAAATATGAAGTGAGTCATGATGTCATTTAATTATTATTATTTAAAAAAAATATGAGTCATAGCACATATTTTACACTTCAACCTACTTTTATTAAATAGAACATAATTTGATAAACCTATTTTTTTATTAAATAAACTTATAAACAAAATGAGTTATAGTACACAATTTACAAAACTTTACCCAGATGAAAAAATATTTTTTCTGAAAAAGTTTTATGTATAATTTTTAATAAATAATAATGATATTATTATTTGAGAAAACTTTCCAAATTCCATACATCTTTTTTCGTCGTAAAATGATCTGATATTCTCAAAATATTAATATTTGATTTTTCTTTTTAAATAACTTTTTCAAAATTTCCATACTAATTTATGTTGTAATATATAACAAACAAATATATTAAGTACAGTACATATTATATGTAAATTAATAAGTATGGTACGATAGAGTTCTCTGAATCCATTTTGCCCGGATGATCATCGAAAAGGGTGAAATTTTAATATGGAGTTATAAGTCAATTTTGATGTGATAAACTCACAAACATCACAGCAAGAAAAAAATTATTTTTTGCGTATTGTTTTCAATCATTATATGAAACGACTTTTTATGAAAAAACTCCCCATTTTCAACGTTTCTTTTTCACGAAATTTTTATATACATTTTTTTTTAATACTCCAACCCCAAAAAATCAAGTATGCACAATTTTCTTTCAATTATTCCGTCAATTTCATCACGGCGGATTTATGAAATTAAAAGTCAATTATTAAATTTATGATTAAGCAAAACTTTTTTTAATTACTTTTGTTCCTGCGTCTAAACTGCGTCTAACCTTTTTTTCCAAGTATGAAGTTATAATAATCACTTCTGTGTCAAATCACATGCCAAGCAAAGAATTTCTAATTATTGTTTAATTTAATAATGACTTCTACTTTAAAACATAATTCTATTTTTAACCAATACATTTAATATCTTAACAATATAATAATTATGAAGCAATAAAATTTAATTAAAAATTACCATATTTTTGAAGTTTGAGAAACTAAATTTTTATGACTTTATTAAATTAATATGATCGTAAAACAGAATATGCAGTAAAATCTAGCGGATTAAACATACTGTATAAAATGCGTTTATATGTGTTTGAAAAATTTTTTTTTTCGTATATTCAAAATTATTGTTTTATCTTAATCCAAACTAAAACTTTAAATCAATAATTCTTTTTTCGCTCAAAAAATTTTTTGAGAAATTGTTAATTTATATTTAATTATCTTTTTTTTTTTATCTAATTTTAATTTTAATCTTTTTAATCTGTTTTAAAAATTTGTTATAAATCATTGGATAACTTATTGGACTTTGTGATTATCCATCCGAATGATTTATCAATCGTAAAAAATCAATTTGTAACACAAATAAATTAAAATAATTACGATCTACGATTTTGACAATAGATAATATTGTAAACCCTTAATTGTTTCGGAAACTTTGTTTTAATTTATTCACTTATATACTTTATATAGTTAGTTTATTTTTTTTTAATAGTGACAAGTAAGAGTCTCTAGATGAAAAAAAAGAATCCATAACGATAATTACTATATATGAAAGCTTATCTTTTCCGAATATTCTTATCATAATCTTGTTCAAATACAAGTGGATTGATTTTTGAATGATGAAATTTATAAAGTTTTTTACCAAGTTTCACAAATATTATTCTATCAATTTTATTTGTGTTCCAAAAAGTATTTGTAAATCACACCTTTCCTTTTTGGGATATAATTAGATACCATAATTAAATTAATCAATAAAAATTTTATTATAAATTGGCTTGTTGTCGTCCTTCGTTCCTTTGATAAAGTTCAATATCAAAATTGAAAGTTTTTAACACGAATATGTCTAATACAAACAATGTTCCTAATGCTCCTAGGAGAATAAAAGGTGATCCGTTTAGGCCGAAACAACCTTATACTCTTCAGCTACGTAAAATTCTTGAAGAATATCCTGATGGTTCTCAAATTCTTCGTGAAATTCTTCAAAATTCAGATGATGCTAAAAGTACCGAGCAGATTTTCATTTTGGATCATAATACTTATCCATCAAATTTGTTACTTGAACCGGAATTTAATAATTATCAAAATTCTGATCTAAAACTTGATAGATTTCAAGGTCCCGCACTTTTAGCAAAAAATAATACTATTTTTGAGGAAAGAGATTTTCTATCTTTCTTGAAATTAGCTGATAGTGAAAAACAAGACCAATTTGATAAGATTGGAGGTAATTAATTAATTATTTATTTATTATTATTATTTTTTTTTTACACGAAAATTTTTTTTATTGCACAGTAATATATACATACATATTGATATATTTTTTTAAAATTTTAGTAATGGGAATCGGTTTTAATTCAATTTATCATATTACCGATTCTCCTTCTTTCATTACCGGTGATAAATATGTTATTCTTGATCCACACGATTGGTATTTTTCTGGTGGCATAAAATTTGACTTTGTCAAGGAAAAATTGGCCGAAACATTTCCGGATCAATTTGCTCCTTTCAGAATCTCATGTGATAACCGACTTGAAGGCACTCTCTTTCGTTATCCTCTTCGTAATTCTACCGATTCAGAAATTTCTAAGAAAATTTATAGTCCTGAACAAATCTTGGATATGTTTAATAGATTTTATGAAAATGATAGCATAAATTGTTTATTATTTTTAAAATATATTGAACGTATTTGTTTTTATGAATTGAAAAAGGACGCTACTAAACCTGAATTACTTTATAAAATTGAATTGGAAAATATTGATAAGATTCGAAAAGAACGTCGTTTGATAGTTGAAAATATTGTACCAATGATGTCATCACTAAATTCAGGAGGATTTGATAATAATCAATTAGAATCATCTTATGTTGCATCATTCCGTCGTCAGGAAGGAAATTCTAAAGAAATTAATTCAAAATGGTTAATTTTGAATTATCTTGATGATTTAATTGAAACAAAAAAATATTTTCATGAAAATTTTGATAGAAATATCAAAGATTATAAATTTATTCCTAATGTTGGTTTAGCTATTCCATTAAATAATTTAAATGTTACAGGAAGATTATTTTGTTTTTTACCTCTTCCTATTTCTATGCCTTTTCCCGTTTCCGTACATGGATATTTCGCGGTAGGAATTAATAAAGTATTGATATTATACGATTTAAAATAATTTTAAAATGTTAATTTTTTTTTTCTATTTTTCTTTTTAACAGGTTAGCACTAACCGACGTTCTTTATGGTCGGCCGCAGATAATGAAGATCTGGTAATTAATCATTTCTATCCTTCATGAGTATTTGTACTTGTTAATACCTATATATTAACTATTGAATATTGAACTTTAGGCGATTGATGCATTAGCGCGTCTGAAGGTTGAATGGAATCAATATTTATTTGAAAAAGTTTTACCAAAAGCATGGGTAAAATTTCTTAATGAACTTCCGCTTAAAGTTTCTAATATTCAATCGGATGATTTATATAAATTTTGGCCGGTAGTTAATAAAGACGCTCCGGGTGGCATTAATTCTTTTTGTAAGGGTCTATTGCAAAGTGTCATAGAGAATCTTGATATTAAGGATCGTGTGTTCAAAGGACCTCCTTCATCAAATACCATTGGAATAGTTTCTAATGTTTTGGCAGATTCATATAATGCATCCTTATTTGAAGAATCTGAATTTCACTGGCTTTCAATTTTAAATGGCTATTTAGAAGAAGATAATGATGATGAAAAGATATTTAGTCTTGAATTACCTGAAATAATTAGTAATATTGGATTTCCTGTTATATCAACTAAACGTAATATCATTAAAGCCTTAAAAAATTCTAAACACAAGGACTCCCTTCATTTTTTTACTCCCGCCATCATTCGTGATTATTTAAGTTGCAATATTAATAGATGGCAAGAGGGTGTGATACTAAGAAAAGAAATCTTACATTTATTTGAATATGTGTTAAAAGATAAAATGTTTGATNAATTAGAANACTTAAAAATGATTCCGCTCGCAGATGGTACTCTTGGAACTTTAACACAATCTGGCAATTCTTATGTATATATAAGTTCAAACGATGACATTATGAATCATGAAAATGATGAGCGCAATATCTTCAAAGATCAATTGTACAAAATTATTGATAAATCAATTGATTCCGGGTTGTATAGATGTTTATACGAAAATGCAAAGGCTGGATGGAATCTAAATATAAAAATACTAGATGAATTTGCTGTTGTTGATATGATTAAATTCTCGTTGAATTTTGCTAAAAATGAAAATTTTGAAGAGATACCAATGCCAAGTAATCATGCATGGATTTATAAATTATGGGATATTCTAAGATACAGAAATTGGGATTTGACAAATTTTGAAGGTATTCATTTAATTCCAACAAGTCGTTCTTCACTTAGGAAGCTAAAAACTCCCAAAAAAATTTTTATAAATAAAACAAACGAGGTTCTTTCAACTATTTTCGAAAAATTTGGTGCTGTTTTCGTGGATAATCAATTTAATGAAATGTCTGAATGGGTTAAGTGAGTATTATTGAATTATAATAACCTTTCACAAGATATTTTGAATAAATTAAATATTTTTAATTTTCTTTTATCAGATTATCTCCATATATTATTAAACCCAATGAAATTTTGTCAGTTCTGATTTCTCTTCGAGCTGATAATTTGTATCCAAAAAATTTAAATCACAATTTACAAGATCATGGAGTATCAGCACTCGTTGAATATCTATCTAACTATTTACGACTTGCTGATAAGAATCAACTTGTGCCAAATCTCATTGAAGTTATTAAGTATCTACCAATTTTTACCGAAATTGATCATACTGTACCAATTTCATTATTACCTGGAAATACGAATTGGTATCTTTTACCTCATGAAGAAGAAAATTCATATGGCAAAATTATTTATCCGACTAATATGGGAAGATTTCTTAATTCAAATTCACCTAATATTTGTTATATATTGGAAGATATCATTAAGGTTCCTCGATTAACTACGATTTATTATTGGAAAAACTTTGTAATACCATTTCTTGAGTCGCAAACTTCAAAAGACATAAATATAATAATTGATAAACTTTTTGATCGATATTCACTTTGTCTATACTTTAAGGATATTCTTGGAAGAAAGTCTTTTATACCTGCTGGTACACGTAATATGTCACAATTACAACAATCACCAACTAATATCGAAAAGTTATTTAAACCAACGGAATTATTTAATCCAGAAGAAACATCACTGATTGGTCTATTTTTTGAAGATGAGCACATTTTTCCTGCTGGAATTTATCATTATTTACTTTCTGGAAAGTTTTTTTCAAATTTAAGATTCTTAGGAATTAAATCAACTCTTTCTCCAAATGATGTCATTTCTCGAATAGATGCTATTATAGAACGGAGAAATGAAGAATCAGCTCATTTCAAGGCATGGATGCTTTTAAAATATATTGATGACAGATGGCATGAATTAACAAATAATAATCATTCAATCTTCAAAGTCATTTTAGAAAAAGAATGGATCCCTACGGTTGATGAATCTGGAATGAAAATTTTTTCGAAACCTCAAGATTGTTATTATAAAAGATATGAGAACTTAGTTTGTTTGATTGCACCAGTTATTGATTATTATCCAATGAATTATCAATTTTTGAAATATTTGAATTGGCATACTTATCCAAATGTTAAAACTATTCTAAAACAATTGAAGTTTTGTCGCGATTGTGTGACTAAAGACAAACCACCAGAGGAATTAAACCAAATTTGTGACGCGATTTACGAATATATGAATGAAGCATTTCAAGCAAATGATGAAAATTCAAAGAGACAATTGGATTTTATGAATGAATCTCTAAAAAATGAATCATGGATTTTGTGCGGAAATACATTTCATCCAAGTGATAAAGTTGTCATTAATCTTCATAGTAAATTTCAGAATAATGATTCTTTAATTGTTAAGCTTCCTATAGAATATTATAAATTTAAAGATTTGTTCAAATTTATGGGAATTCGAGATGAAATTGGTATCAAGGAATTGATTTTAATTATTAAAAATGAGCATAAGGATTTATCGATAGACGAAACCATTCAGATTCTCGAACGGATTGTAGAGATACGAAAATGTGATAAGAAGGAAGGTAATCAACTGGAAGAATTAGATGGATTGTTAATTCCAAGCGATAATAATGTATTTGTTGAATTACACAAAATTCGATTTGATGACATGGGGTATTGGCTTGATGAAGAAGAGAGGAATAAGCATAAAATTGCCCATCATCTTGTGACTCGAAATATTGCTGAAGAATTAAGAATTCAAACTCTAAAGGGAACAATATTTGGTAATTATCCGTAAATCCGTTTATTTAAAACTCATTTCATATGTATTCACATTTATTTTATTTTCTAGTTAATAATTCTATTGGGGATATTAATTGGGAAATCTATGAACAAATTGAATCATTAACTACTAAGATTAAAAATAATATCCAGGTAACTATTCTTCTTAATGCTCAATTTTATTACATTAATTTTACTAAATACTTGGCATAATTAGAATTATTCGATAGAATCCGTATTTAAAGAGTTTCTTCGAGTAAGTAATTAAGCAAATTTGATATCTTTTTTTTAAAAAATTAAATTATATATCAGAAGAGTTTATACATTTTCCTTCCAATATAGGATGCGGATAATGCTGAGGCAACACAGTTTTTAGTAATCGTTGATGAGAGGAAAAACCTTAACCTTTACACCAACTTTAGTATATTGTCAGAAGAAATAGAAGATTGGCAAGGTCCAGCGATATGGATTTATAATGATGAAGAGTTTACTAACGACAAAATCCAATCTCTATTAAACATTGATATTGGAGAAAAATCCGGATTTAATTGTGCTTTTCATGTTACAGATTTACCTAGTTTTGTAAGTGGAAAATATATTACATTTTTAGATCCACATGCAAAATTTCTTCCACCGTCAGGATTTCCTCCTAAAAGACCAAGAGGTACTAGAATTGATTTTATTGATAAGAAATTCAAGAAACGGCTTTCCGGCCAATTCTATCCTTACGAGGCGATATTCGATTTTATTCAGAATAATTTTCCGGATAAATATGCAACAAAAGAAGACTGTGATTTATCAAAAGAATTCAAAGGAACCTTGTTCAGACTTCCGCTCAGGACTCTTAAGTTAGCAAAAGTTAGCGACATATCAAGCGAAACTATCGATTTAAATAGAATTCTGAAATTGTTTAATAATATTCAGGATAATAACGAGATGCTATTTTTAAGAAGTATAGAATCATGTAGTTTATATCATATGAAAGACAAAGATATTCAATTGAAATGGCAAGCAAAAATTAAAAATATTGATAGTTGTCGCGATTCTCGTCGAAGAGTTGATAATATAGATAATGCGCAAATCTATCAATTGGATATTGAAAGAGTCAATGATATGCAAAACAATTTATCAGAAATATGGGCTATATGCACGGGAGGACATGATAGACCAGAATTCAAAAAATTTTCAGAGGAAAAATTGATTAAGGTAAAATTCTTCATGATCTTTATAATTTTTTTTTTAGATTTATATTTTTATTCATTATTATCTATTTAATAAAGCCAAGAGGTGGAGTTGCTATCTTGCTTGCTAAATCTTATAAATCATTGGATGAATTAAGGGCTGAATCGGTAAAGTTTTTTTAATTATTTTCTTTAAAACTATTTATTGAATATTAATCTGTTATTGATTTTATTTACATTATAGTTTCCAAATCCTCCTGAGCTTACGGGCAAAATCTATTCTCACTTATCTCTACCGATAATTAGTAATTTGAGAGTTCATTTGGATGGCAACTTTTCTTTACCTAGCAGTACTTCCTCATTTGCTAAATCTTATAAATCATCAAATAAATTAAGGGCTGAATCGGTAAAATATTTTTTTAATTATTTTATAATAATGTTTATCAGATATTAATAACCTATTAATTTTTTCACATGATAGTTTTCAAAACCTCCTGATCTTACAAATAAAACCTCTCTACCAAGCTTTGGGAGCTTTGGGGATAATTTGCATTTGGATCGCAACTTTTCTTTATTTAGCAATACTTCCTCGTTTGTTAAATCTTATGAAACATCGGATAAATTAGGGGTTGAATCGGCGGTAAAGTTTTTTTTTACTATTTTATAATACTGTTTATCAATTATTAATATGCATATGATTTTTTCACATGATAGATTTCAAAACTTCCTGATCTTACAAACAAAAGTTCTCTACCAAGCTTTGGGAGTAATTTGGATCGCAACATTTCCTTACCTAGCAGTACTTCACCGTTTGCTAATTCTTATAAATCATCGGATAAATTAGGGGTTGAATC
>QKYT01000129.1:154925-167175 GCA_003550305.1 Glomus cerebriforme | reverse complement strand
CACCGTTTGCTAATTCTTATAAATCATCGGATAAATTAGGGGTTGAATCGGCGGTAAAGTTTTTTTTATTTATTTATAATACTATTTATCAATTATTAATATGTTATTGATTTTTTCACATGATAGATTTCAAAACCTCCTGATCTTACAAATAAAAGTTCTCTAATCTTTGGGAGTAATTTGGATCGCAACATTTCTTTACCTAGCAGTACTTCCTCATTTGCTACATCTTATAAATCATCAGATAAATTAAGGACTGAATTGGTAAAGTTTTTTATTCATTATTTTATAATACTGTTTATCAAATATTACTGATTATTTTTTTGCATTGTAGTCTCCAAATCCTTCTGAGCTTACAAGAAAAATAAAAGAAAATTTTTTTTTACCTAGATTCTTGCAAGATGAATATTGTGATGATGCAGAATGGAATCGTTATATTTTATTTGACGTTTTACCTGATTTGCATGTTAAACTACTCGAATATATTGTAGAGCTTGAAGAAATTAGATATAAGAATGAAAGTTCAGATTTCATTCCACATACTACAAATAATTTTTGGCCCAATTCCTTTATTACGAACGGTTTATACAAAAAATATGGATTGAAGGTTATTGAAAAGCTAGGTCTTAAAAGTCAAAGATTTTTTTGGACTGGAGTCAATGGTGGACAATTTGTTTCATTACGAGAAGCTAGAATTTTAGAGAAAGAAAGAACAAATATTGTAGATTTGTTGGTTGATTTAGGAGTTAAAGCTGTAAAACTTGATAATGGTAAAATTAGAAATTTAAATGATATTGTTGAATCTGGAGACCATCCAAATTTCCCATATGAACCTGTTACTGGAGAAATAGTTTGTGAAAATTTACACGACATTCCTGATATTAAAGATAAGCTTGAAGATAATCATGATTTATTATTCGAATTGCTTAATTTTATTCTTCAAGATAAGAATTCTTTTGATATTCTCACTGGGTTACCGTTAGTTCCACTAAGTAATAAATCAGTTGGAAATTTTGGTGAACTTTATTACATTGGAAGAAAAGAGCATCTAGAGTTGTTTCCAAGTATTGGCCCATCAAAATTTGTCTCTATTGATATACCAGAGAATTTATTTAATATATTTAATGATGTCAATTTCCCAGCATTTACAAATATTAAAAAAATCGATGCTTCGGCTGTTTTAGACCTTTTAATGTCTGAATTACGACCTTTAAAGGAAAGAACATGGGACCCAAATGGAAATTCTATACCAAATGAAGATTGGCTTAAAAAAATTTGGTCAATATTAGATAAAATCACGGAAAGTGAATTTGCCAGATTTTCAAAATATCCTCTGTTGCCAATAACTATTCAGCCTCCTAAGCTTATTCGACCTGATATGAAAAACCCACTTTTATACATGCCTGAAGATGGACATAATTTACATAATTTATGCTCAATATTAATGAAGTTAGAAGTGCGCTTTATAAATATTAAATTTCCTGAGAATGTTCACGAAAATCTCAAAAAATGTATAGTGAGATGCACACCTTCAAATATAATTGATTCTCTGGAGAGAACTTGTTCTTTACAGCATAAGACTATGGAACAGTTATTCAAAGCTGGTGAATTATCTTCATCTGATTATGAAAAGTTTAGAACATTTATTAAAGAGGAACTTGTCGATTTAATTAGTAAGTAAAAAAATTATAAAGATACTTTATAAATTTTATAATTCATATTCTTATATGATTTTTTTTATAGATTATGGAAGACACAAAAAAGAATTTATGAAGGTTCTCAGATCTTTACCCATATGGCCAATACATTCTAGCGAAGAAAAGTTCATTGATGCTGCAGCTGGAAAACTCCTTTCGAACAATCTTCCATTTTTTTCTTTCGATACGAATACCAATTTTTACCAACGCGATCGTGGATCATTCGAAGCACTTACTAAAATAGGTGCTAGCCTTATAGAAGATGAATCAAAATATCTTCAAGATTATATAATACCACAAATTAATACAAAATCTCCAATACCTTCTAAAGATTACATTACTTTCTTGCAGAATATCTTATCTTTAAGAAATGTTGGAATTGAAGATCTTAGACAATATCAATTGATACCAAACAAATCGCTTACTACTTTCATGAGAGCCGATTCTTTATATGATACGGAAGTTCTTTTATTTCGCAATATTTTCGAAGATGACAAATTTTTACCGTCAGAATTACAGAACGATTCTATTTGTTTAAAAGTTCTTAGAAAAATGGGACTTAATCACCAAGTAGATAATGATACATATATTAAATGTGCGCTAGAGATTGAATCACAGTTTCAACAACCATATAAATTTCCTATGTATATAGTCAAACTTCAAGCAAAGTATTTAATAGATTATTTATATACATATCCTCCTTTTAGTTTCACAAATGAACAATGGGATCAAATTATGCATATCAAATTCATTCCATCAGAAAATTGCCTTCAAAGTCCATTTCAAGAAGAAGCAAAAGAAACCTTAGGATTTGAAAGTTTTGCAGTACTTTGTCTTCAAAGATATAAAGAAGTATGTTGGACTGAAAAACCTTTATTTGAGAGAAGTGTTGAGCCTGATAATTCATTTTGTGAATGTTATCCTACAATTGGAAAACCATCTCCAGAAGAAATCATTAAACATTGGCTATTTGTTGTTAAGGAAATTAAATCAAGATTCACTTGGAAGTCTACTGAAATTAAAAGGATAATGATAAAAATTTATAAAATAATGAATGAATTTTCGCAAGTTGAAATTTTAAAAGATAAGATTAAATTTGAGATTAATGATTCTAACAAAAAAATATTCTTAAATGGAGATGATCCATTTGATGAAAACAGCTGGGTAGCAGGAAAAGAGCTCGTGTTTGGAATACAAGAAGATATTAAAGAGGGAATGTACAAAGTGAATACATATTTAATACCATTTAAGAGTTTATTATTTCTCGCTGGAGCTTATGAGATAGAAGAGTTAGAAGAATTAGAAAAGCTTGGGAAATTTAATAATTTTGAAAAGGATGTAAAAATTGATCAAAAAGAAATGTTAGTTAATAATTTACTGAATAGATTCATAGCACAATCTGATAAAGAATATCACGATGTTTTTTTCACTTTTGATAGAGAGGAAACGAGAATTGGTGCTAACAGATATGTGCTTTCAGGTTCGTCAGATTATTTTTTTTTAATATATACAATACATATTTTTATACTAATTTATATGAAACTTTTAAACTTTTATATTACATAGCCGCATCGACATATTTTAAAATAATGTTTTCTAGTGGCTTAAATGAATCAGCAGAGAATAAAATCGAGATTTTGATAAAGGATATTCATTCAGATACATTCTGGATATTGCTTCGATGGTTATATGGACAAACTTTTGAGGATGCAATAAAATCTATTTTATGCAAGCCAGATGATTTTAAAACAGATCAATACTTATCATTTCTGGTTAATCTATTACGAGTAACTGATATTTATGATGTTGAATCACTCAAAGATAAAGTGGTAAATATCATTGTAAAAGGTCGGTATATTGGTGCTTGTAATTTATACAAGATTATAAAATGCTCAGAAGATTACAATGCACAACAATTAGGAGATTACTATGAAAGGTATATTAAATCAAATAGAGAACTTGTAAAAGAACAATTATTGAAACTTCATACAAATGCAGCAAATGACAGAGAAAGATCGGAAGAAATATCAGAAATATCAAATTTGTTAGATCCATTCTTATCTGATTGATAAATGATGAATATTTGGCATTATATTATAAATTGTTAGAACTTTTTTTGTTTGTTTTGATAATTCTGTTGTATTATATTTAAAATTCTATTAATAAATACTGTATTTTATTTAACGATTATAATGGTATGCTGATTTTACTATCGCCTTCTGAATGAACTATAAATAAAATTATGTATAATAAAAGTGCAAAGCAACGCGCGTTATTGATTTTTAATTGATGCTTTATTTCAATATAAAATTGATGATAGGACATATTTTTTTCATATTTTGTTCTTCTATCGCCTCTTTTGATTCTTTCATCTTTTCCTATCTCGTTTATTAGATCCTCTAATTCGATTTTTTTTATTTTTAACGTATCTCAATCGTTTGCTTTTTATATTTCTTGTTAGTTTTTTCATTTCTCCTGTTATTGATTCAGGAAAACCCACCAAAATGGTCAACTAATCTAGTAAAAGATAAACTATAAATTTCAAAAGTACTTTTATAGTGGGAATTTGTGCTAATTAAACATCTTGAAATAATAACTGGATGTTACGATTATTGTAATTATATGGTAAAATCCAAGGTTTTAAATAATAAAAGAATTATTGAAGAGATTAAACTGTTCCAATATTTTAATTATTTTATTTTGTGAAAAATTTAATTCAAAGAGATCATAATATTACTATGGAACAAAAAGAAAAAATATACTACATACAATATTAGGCCAGCAAAAAAAAATTTAGATTCTCGTGACCGGCCATGTCAATTTTTTGAAAAAATGGATATTGTAAAAAAATTTTTTCATGTGATTTTAAGTATGAGATAAAAATGGTTACAAAAGCCAACATGCATAAAAAATTTTTACATATAAAAGAATAAGCCGGCAAGCTGGGTGGGGTCATTTTCAAAATTTTATGTTACGAGAATCCGGTCATATGCAAGAATTACTAATGAGATTAAAATCAAAGGACATGAATGAACTATTACTGTAGAGTGTAAAGAAATACATAATATCCAATATATGATGTAATAAAATGAAATTGCAAACTAAATTTCTCAGATTTAGTTATTTCATTATTTCTCCCATCCATTTATTTCTACACTTATTTCATTAATTTCTCCCATTTAAGTACTTATACCTTCATTTTGCATGGAATACCATTTTATTGTACTATTGATACATTCAATTCCTATAACAAAAGAGTATACAACAATATAAACTTTCCAGAAAAAATGGTAGCCGGATTAAAGTTAGGATTAGGGTAAGGGATTAGGTTAGGAATTTGGCACATGGTATCACATCCCAACTGTTCAATTTTATAATATTAACTAGCAATTTTCTAACGAAAATGTCAAGTATTTACACCAGCTCACCAGTTGACTCACCCAGTTTCGTCCGACAGATACTATGGCATAAGTAGTTATAGTACTGTAACTGGAATTTCAAAATTTTTTCTTACTTCAGAGTTACTTTTAGTGATATCGATGCTGGCATGGCTTCAAATCAAAAGCAGTTATTAAATTATTATCAAAGTTTATGGTGGAGAAGCGGTGAATTTAGTTCGAAAGCAAAGTGGAAGGAAGTAACGTAAGTCTTTTTCCTGACATTTCGAGCTAGTAAATTACTAAACTTATCTTTAAATTTTGCATATCAAGACTTCCTTACGTACTTGTTGATGATGTCTCTTTACGTGAATATGAACTCTGCACCGACAGATTCAACATANATGGTATGTGGGAATGGAAAGATAATAAAGTAATAATTTACGAACTCCCGTNCAAACCACACGAAACTTGTATCTACGCGATTAATAAGGTCATTAGTCGATCCTGTAATGCTGTTGATTATACTAATATCAGAATATTGAACCTAGGAGCAACTCGTAAGCATCAATTATTAATTTACCATCTCGGCCTTATTATTATTATATGGTATTAAATCTTTCTTCTTAAGGAACTCGCGCCGATGATTCCNGAAAGGAAGCCGATTCTTGTTTTCGCCCGATGAAAGCACGTGTTCCAGCACCAACTGGAAGTGACGGAGAGGTACTTTTACTCCTCCTATTAGTTTTGAACCCCTTAGCATCAAANTTTTATATTTTCGTTATTTCAGAGTGAACCCTGGCCAAACGTCGTAGTAGAAGTTGCGTACACTGAAAGTACAGATCACGTTCTCGAAAAAGTAAAGGAGTTCTGGTTACCGGATTTAAGTCGTGTTCACGACGTAATAGTAGTTAAAATCGATCCGGTTCCTGATGGAGAAACACCTTCGCGCATGCAAGTAAGTTATATTAACTAAATGTTTCATTGCTTGTATATTATCCTAAAGAATTTAACCTATGTAGGCGTGGCATTTTTGTGTAAATGATAGAAGAACGAGGGTTGCACCACTTGAGGCTCGAACTCATGTAATGTTACAATAGGAACATTTATCCTTTTATCAATCTTTTCAAATTTTTAATATGAATGATTTATTATTAGTTTGAATTNGGTACCCACGACGGTGCCAACCCGCCCAATCAGTTGAACATTTTACCGGGAATGTGCCTCATAAATATTGATTTACTGTAAATTGTCTTTACCATCAAGTGTACTCAGGTACCCAAATTCCTGCTCTTCCCGATCCCATAGCAAAAATGCATTGAATGACGATGAAAAAATTAGCTTAGAAATTTTGTTAGATAACGTGATTTATATTTGTGGATCTCCTATAACTACTGAATCGCATAATCTTTATGGATAAATATTTATTAGACAAAAAATTCATTGTAATAGTTCAATTGAGGCAGTATATTTTTCATGTCGTCGTTTAAAAACAAAGATTATTTGTTATTATCATGGAGAAAAGGATGAATTGTTAGAGCCAGATGAAAATTTAAAGAAAAAATTTACAACTATATATCCATTCTGCAAAAATTGTATAAGCAAAGGATATAATTGGCCAACAAGAGGAAAAATTAAAGTTGGGTTAAAAGCAAACTACTAAATAAAATACTTGAAATTTAACTAAAATTTTAAAAAATCCGGATGTTAAACAAACAATTAAATTGGAGCGGCCTTATCTATTTTGTATGAAAATAAATAATGCCAACACAATAACTGTTCATAAGATCTTTCGCCTCGGGTGTTTTAATAGCAAGTTGAAGGTGTCGAATAGGTTCAAACCATTGAGCACTGGGAATGACATTCTGCCATGATCCCTCAACATCCTCTCCTCCATGATCTTCCCATTTAGTTAGAATTTGTCTTGGGTTCGATAGTTGGTATCCGTAAACAAAATCATTTCTGTCCACTTCCGATACCTGTGAACATCTCGACGCAACCACCACCCTTTTCCATAAATCGTCTCCAGAAACAAGATCTCGATATCTCATGCTTTTGATTCTGTCAACATCAACCCAATACACGACGATTCCATTAAATCCCTTACGATCCTTAATCCAATCAATTGCACTTTCAATCGATGGGTTTAGATAAAAGCTAGGTTCACTCCCAAAATCGCTTCTACCACATCTAAGTCTAATCCCATTCTTACTGATTGACTGGGCACTTTGATAATTTGTTGCGTGAAAGAAAGCACGTCGCGTAGTATTTGTCGAATTGGCATCGGCGATTTTCGTGTTGTTACTTAAAATTTCATCTATTCTGGTAGCGATATCATCATAGGATGAGGCGAACATTTGTGGCCCACCTTTCCTATTGTAACTGTTCCATTGATTGCGTGGGAATTGTGCATCATAGAAGATCTTATTAAAGGCCATCTGAACGTTAGAACCCCATGGATTGAGGACCCATTCGAATAACCAATGATATAAAATTTGTTTAGACCAGAGGATATCATCACACACACTATTACGGAGTTCATTTGAGGCTTCTTCTGTAAGTCCCCATTCCATAAGTAATCTCTTATCGTCACCTGAATTTACACCACTTATGCCAGTTCCCTCAATACCAACGAAGATTTTTGGATTCAGTCGCTGGCGTTCTTTGAGAAAATCAAACATGAGTTGCGTATTCGTTTTAAGATTAAGGTGGACTTCCACTTCCAGAAAGGACCTAACGAGGTTTGATTGAAAACCTCGGCTAATGAAATAGGTCATGATTTCAGGTATAAAGCTGTCGCTTGTTGGTTTATCTAATAATAATCTTGCTCCGGGTGTGATCGACGAAATGGTAGACATGCGTGAAGTTTTCTCTTTTAATTATTTAAAGTCGTTTAATTAATGCTGTTTGAAGGTCAGAAGTGTTTTATAAAAATTTATTTACCCTTGGTTTTTAGTTCTTTTCGAAAATAATAGTATGGAACTTTGTCAATGAAAAGCTTCATGTATCGTGTGTGCTTGAAGTATAAAACTTATAAATATCAAAACAAAACTTAAAATTGCAGTAAATGAGTCATACCTTATCAAATGCGAGCATGAACTTATAAAAGGAGTAATAAGGAATATCTCCATAGAACAAGACTGCTTGTTCGTCCAGAATTGAAACTTTAACTATCACATTTTTATATTTTACTGTACTCTTCTCCTTAATAATTCCAAGCTTAAAGGCTTGTTGTAAATAATTAATGTATTTCGTTTTCTGCAGTTTTACCTCACTTCGTATCTCAACTGTATTGTCAGAAGTGGTCATAGTCAAATATTATATATAAATTAGTGAGTGAATACATAACAAATTTAGATCTTTTGTCGCACAAGGTCACAAACCTGTCACATTGATGCTACTAGTATCGAATTTGAAAACGAAAGTGTCAATAATAGACATGATACGAAAAAAATATTTTTTTTTTTGCAGAAACAAGAAACAAAGATACAAAGTTTATGAGGAAGCTTCTCTTAATATAATTATTAATATTATTTATTGATTGATTTATTAAACTTTTTGTATTGATTATATTTTGACTACTGCAGATCAAATGTAATGATGTGGTTCGAAAGGTATTGTGTCATTCTATTTTTTTTTTATTAACGATATTACTGCGTATAAGTCATTCCTACTACTAATTTTAATATATCAATATATCCTACTATTCATTCACAAAGTAACCCGTGATCGTGATACACGAGGGGGCATGTCAACAGCAGTAATCTGTGACGCAGTACACTAAACTATCCTCGATCTGCGGAGATAATATTATATCAAGATAACATATCCTGCTAGGTATTCGTTTTATGGGAAAAAAAGGGATTGTGCTATTTACAATACTACATATAAAAAAAGTGCTAAACTTTGAAAACGCAACACCATGTCCCGATCTCAGAATTCAGGTATCCCATGACCACTGCACTGAACCAACACCTTCCGGCTAATTTTGTCTAGTATTCTTAACCTGAGATGCAACATATTTGATATCATCATTGCTCAAATTTGAGATAGATATCACTAAGAATGTTTTTATTCGTTGGATTAACACCATCCGTTGAATTTTGTCATCACTAATATGGAAAAAAAGATCATAAACCTTCCTCGCCCTGTCTGATTTCTTTCTGAGAGCATTTCTGGTGACCTCTTTTGGAAGCTGATCTTTAACCTCATTATAGAGCTTCTTTAGGGCTTGCTCCCAAAATTTTACGAGGACAAAATTATACAAAAGCTAGTGATATCTATAGTTTTGGTATAATTATGTATGAATTAATTTCTGGATTACCTCCTTATCATGATGTAAGCCATGATGAAAATTTAGCAGTAAATATTTGTGTTGGACTTAGGCCAAGTTTTAATATTAAAGTACCCCGATTAATTATGGATTTAATTAAAAGATGCTTAGATGCAAATCCAATAAATCGATTAACAGCACTAGAAGTCAAAGATACTTTATACGATTGGTATATAGGTTTTAATGAATATGAACAAACAGAAATATGTAAGCAAATTAAAGAGGTAGAAGAAATTAATAAGAATTTACCAACTACTTGCATACCTACAACAGGTTTATCATATGAAACCCATTCCGAAGCTATTTATATAATAGATCACTTAATTTTAAAAATCTCCCTAAACCAAAAAATTCACAAAATGATAATATAATAAGCAAGGAATTTTCAGGTATTGGTTAATAATTTAAAATATTTAATATATTACAAAAAATACTAATAGATTTATTTCATTAGATTCTTTGCAAATCGATATTTCACAATTGAATATTAATGATGTTAAATTTTTAATTTTTATAATGGCTATTATTTTTTTATTTATTTATAATATACTAATAATTGCTCATTTTAGATCAAAATAATGGATCTGAAGGCAAAGAAAAAATCTAGAACAAAAACCATATTAGAATTTTTTTCCAATTTTTTTCCTGCAACCAATTATAATTTAAAGTTCTGTAGCTTTTCTAAAACTTTTACAAATTTTAACCCGATTTTTTTCCTTTTTTTTTTTTTTTTTTTGCTTTCTAAAACAATTTTTTTTACAATGAGACTATGCCTGCTTTAACTTCATCTTTTTTAACACCTTTCCATATTCCTCTTCAGTTATAGAAAGATGATGTGAACTATGTTGGTCAATTATAATTTTTATATTTATTGATTAAATAAATTAACCATTAAATAACTACAAATATTCCATTAGATTCTATTCCTCGTACAATTAAAAAAGTGGTAAAATTAAATGTTTCAGGTTTTAGTATTTATAAAGAACAAACTAATAACTCGTTTGTTAAAAGTAATCTTTAGCATTCGTGATTCACTTGATGATTTTTGGTACGTGATTGACTATTGACTAACCGAGTGTTAATGTGCCTCAGATTTACTTTTTTAAAAGAAAATAAGGTCCTGAATTTTTTTTTTACTAATAATTATATTTATTGTGAACTTATAAAATGAATAATTATGATTTTTAGAATAATTTATTATTTAAAACTAGATTATTTGATTTGTTATTTTCTTTTTTTTAAAAAAAAGAGCTCAAATATATCCCTTAATTTGTAGGTTGTGACGTATCACTATTTAACGCAGGCAAATTTGCCTGTATTACAAATTAAGGGATAATTTGGTTCTTTATTTGATACATCCTTCAACGCAATAGCTCAAATTCATTTTCGTTAGAAAGAATATCAGAATGTAAAACGTAATAATTTCTTACTTGAATCTATTATTTAATCTCATCACTATGCGGAAATTCCAGACTTCTTTTGATAAAAGTTCTGAAAAAACCTTTTCATATTTAATAGAAATAGTTAGATCTTTCCTTATACGTCCTAGAATTTTATTCTTATATTCTTCTAATGTTTTTCTATATTGTTTTATTTCATCATGGACTGTAGTCTTGTACTCCGTTTTCTTTGTTGAATATGGACTGACTATAGTAAGTGGATCGAAGGGACTTAACCTACAAAAACCAGTTATAAAATATTTTGTTTATTTTTTTATCTGGTAATAAAAAATTGAGATAATAGGTAATATTTATAAATTTTTGATGTGTTGCAAAGCAATTTTGTAATGGCACACCATAGAAATTCTTTACTAATAAAATAATTTTCAAAAATCACGTAGTCCTTGGTATACAATTTTGGCCAGAATTATCAAAAGTGTAATTACCATATGTAAACCGAAAATTTTTTTGTGACACAAAGGCGTATTAAAAATGAAGAATATGTACAGCTTCTACATTGATTTATTGTTTCCAAATTTTGAAATTCTATCAAATAACATAGCACAAAATTATATATTATAAAGACAAAACTGGAGAATATTCCACATCAAAATAGTATTTTAGGTATTTTTGTTTTACAAGGGCCGATAAATTTTTGATATACTTTCATATTTATTAATCAATATTCCAATATATTCAATTCAATCAATAGTTTATAATACAAAATGGTGATATAAATAAAACAGATATATAATCAAATCACGTTTCAAACAATAAATATAGAACACCTGAAATAAACAAAAGTTTTTTTTTTAAAAAAAAAAAAACATTATTCAGGTCATTAACCTGACTTTTGATATTATGTGGTGGTGTTTTTAAGTTTTATGTACCTCACATGAAATTTTTCTATACCAAAAGAATAAAATTTCATTATGATTAGTTCTGATGTTTCGCGTGACATGATAACACGAATAAGTTATCTAGTATCTTCTAATATTACATAATTATATACTAATACACAACGCGTATTATGACTTATATATACCATTATTCTTTACTTGGCTAGCCTATTAGCCCATGATTATAAATTTGGTAACTAGAGTAGCGCATTTCAATGAAGGGACTCCGTCCCTTAGGATCTGATGATTTATTTTAGATATTAATATGTTTTTGTATTGTAAAATCAATANGTTAATNNAATTTAATTTAATATTTGATTTANTATAAAGGAATTTTATATAACAAATAGAAAATATAATTATATAAGTATTCACACGAAATATTATATTTTATTTACTAAAATTAACCAAATAAGGAAATAAATAAACTGAATAAAATATAAAAAAAGTTTGTGTAATAGTAATGTTTAGATTAGTCTATATAAATAATTTTGGATTTTACAAT
>QKYT01000129.1:119395-154088 GCA_003550305.1 Glomus cerebriforme | reverse complement strand
TAAATCAATTAAGCCATTACAAATTTGATCAAAAAACATATAGATGTTTGATGATCAATATGACTAAGCATACAAATTAAGCGAAAAAGTGAATATATTAGGAATAGTACAATCACATCAAACTCTTTCTTATGCTAATATGAAAAAAAAAAATCTAATCGTTACTGTTAATTATCACACACCCTAACATCATATATGATCTGGCAAAATAAATCTGGCAGGGTGATGCTAGGGATGTTTAACAATATATGAATATAAACATTTTTATCATCTTCAAAAAAAACTGATTTGAATCAATTAAAACCAATTAAAAGCATATGAAAATTTTATTTTAAAACATGTACTGTATGTGTTATCCCACTGTTATTCCTATCTTCAAACCCATTAAACAAATTAATTATTACTGGAAGAAATACCGAAAAAATCCAGTTAGAAATTAGAATAAAATAAACGTATCATGGTCGGATCATATGGTAATGACATTTATTAAATTATTTAAATCACAATTAAGAGTGCAAAATATTCTTATCATTTTTATAATTTTTTTTTATTTGAATTATTATGCAATGATTGAAATTTGTATAATAGATCATGTTTTTTGGGTATTACTAAACATTGCCTGGGCGATCATCGCCTTTACCAGCATTAGTTTGGAACTTGGGGCAGAATTAAGAATACGAATGTAACTCCGCCCAAAATGCTATCCTAAGGCGATGATCGCCTAGGCGATGTTTAGTAAGTTTCATGTTATATTTAAAATAATTTCTTAATCGCTTAACAAAAAACTTTGTTATACTTAAGTTACGAAACTAGGGCTTCGATTTGAACTTTTCTATTTCGTATAAACGTCAGCTTAAATTCCTTGAAGCAAAACATAAAATTGAAATTTAAATTACTCGTGAAATTATTTGTTTCTCGTTAATATTCTACAGACACTTTTAGAATGTTGCAGGAAATTTTCAGTGCAACTACTACGCTGAATGGATCCATATACTAATCAAAAATCAAATACTTTTTAACCAAAATACTGTATAATAGTCCACAAATTATAAAAAAAACATAATACTGTACCCCAAGAATAGGCACAATTTTCTTAAATTTTAATGTTCCCTATGTACAGTACAGTATATAAATTCGTTAATATAATTAATTATATCCCACTAAAATATAAATACATACAGGATAATTTGTACGTTTTATCCTTTTCAATGGATAATATCATTCATTTCATAAATATACCCAAAGCCCTGACAAAAGAATATTTGTTGAAGCTTTTTGAACTAATTAAAGTTGAAGAAATTGTTTATTAACTATGAGTATTTATTATATAAAAAGAGAAGTTAATTTTGTAATCACAAATATAATTGCATACAAACGTATGGCTATATGTTTTTAAAAGGCGCAGTAAAGCATGCATCACGTTACCTATGTACAAGATTTGAAATCAATATGCATGCTGCATATCTTTGCAATAGATAAAAAGATAAAATCAAAATAAAAAACCTTAATTAGTTTCATACAACTAAATTTGTTTTAATTTAATCGCTTATATATACTTGATATGGTTGTTGGGCGTTTTTTTATGATAAAGAAGAAACCTTAACGATAAAAACAGCAGAATGGGATACTATTTATTTAAGGATTATCAGAGATTATAAATCACATAATCTTATCACAATCTTGTTTAAATATAGTGGAATTTTTTAAAAATCTATAAATACATCATTTAAAAGACTAAACTTCAAAACTTTGAGTTTCACGAATGTTAATTGTCTTACCATTCGTGTTTCGTTTCCGAAAAGTTTTGTGCATCATTACATGAAGTTTAGATTATTGAAACAATTTCTTTTTTTGGATACATTTTAGATACTACTATAGTTAAATTATTATAAATTTAGGCTTGTTGCCATATCTTTCAAAGTGTAAAAAATTCGAAAATTTCTTTTCGAATTTTTAACACAATATGTCTAACAACAACAATGATCTTGGCGCCCCTAGGAGAATAAGAGGAAAAGAGTTTAGGCCAAGAGAACCTTATACTCAGCGTTTACGTAGAATTCTTGAAGAATATCCTGATGGTTCACAAATTCTTCGTGAAATTCTTCAGAATTCAGACGATGCTAAGAGTACTGAGCAGATTTTCATTTTGGATCATAACACTTATTCATCGAGTAGGTTACTTGAACCGGATTTGGATAATTATCAAAGAGCCAATCTAAAACTTGATAGATACCAAGGTCCAGCACTTTTAGCAAGAAATAATACCATTTTTGAAGAAAGAGATTTTCAATCTTTGCTGAAATTAGCTGATAGTGAAAAACGAGATCAATTTGATAAGATTGGAGGTAAATTATTAGTTTTGAATTTACGCAGTCAGTGTCTCAGTAATAATATGTTCTGATTTTCTATTTATTCTAATTTCTTAATTTTTTTTTTAAAAAAAAATAAAATTTAGTAATGGGAGTCGGTTTTAATTCAATTTATCATATTACCGATTCTCCTTCCTTCATTACTGATGATAAATATGTTATTCTTGACCCACATGAATGGTATTTTCGTGGTGGAGTTCAATTCGACTTCGTTAATGATAAATTGGCCGAAGAATGTCCGGATCAATTTGCTCCTTTCAGAATCCCATGTGATAACCGACTTGAAGGCACTCTCTTTCGTTATCCTCTTCGTAATTCTACCGAATCGGAAATTTCTAAAAAAATTTATAGTCCTGAACAAATCTTGGATATGTTTCATAAATTTTACGAGAATGATAGCATAAATTGCTTATTGTTTTTAAAATACATCGAGCGTATTTATTTCTATAAATTGGAAAAAGAAGCTTCTGAACCTGAATTACTTTATAAAATTGAATTGAAAAATGCAGAAAAGGTCCGGAAAGAACGTCGTTTGATAGTCGAACAAATTATTCCAATGATGAATTCACTAAATTCAGGGAGACTTGTCGGCAATAATCAATTAGAAACATTAGAAACATCTTATATTGCATCATTCCATCGTCAGGAAGGAAATTCTAAAGAAATTAATTCAAAATGGTTAATTTTGAATTATCTTGATGATTTACTTAAGACCAAAAAATACTTTCTTGATAAATTTGATAAGAATATCGGAGATTATAAATTTATCCCTAATGTCGGTTTAGCTGTTCCTTTGAATAATTTAGATGCTATTGGAAGGTTATTCTGTTTTTTACCTCTTCCCATCTCTATGCCTTTTCTCGTTTCCGTGCATGGATATTTCGCGGTAGGAATTAACGAAGTATTGATGTTAATTGTGATCTAATGTTAAAAAAAAAAAAAATTATTTTGCTTTTTAACAGGTTAGCACTAATCGACGTTCTTTATGGTCGGCCGCAGACAATGAAGATCTGGTAATTAATCATTTCTATCCTTCATGAGTATTTGTACTTGTTAATACCTATATATTAACTATTGAATATTGAACTTTAGGCGATTGATGCATTAGCGCGTCTGAAGGTTGAATGGAATCAATATTTATTTGAAAAAGTTTTACCAAAAGCATGGGTAAAATTTCTTAAAGAACTTCCGCTTAAAGTTTCTAATATTCGATCGGATGATTTATATAAATTTTGGCCGGTAGTTAATAAAGACGCTCCGGGTGGCATTAATTCTTTTTGTAAGGGTCTATTGCAAAGTGTCATAGAGAATCTTGATATTAAGGATCGTGTGTTCAAAGGACCTCCTTCATCAAATACCATTGGAATAGTTTCTAATGTTTTGGCGGATTCATATAATGCATCCTTATTTGAGGAATCTGAATTTCACTGGCTTTCAATTTTAAATGGCTATTTAGAAGAAGATAATGATGATGAAAAGATGTTTAGTCTTGAATTACCTGAAATAATTGGTAATATTGGATTTCCTGTTATATCAACTAAACGTAATATCATTAAAGCCTTAAAAAATTCTAAACACAAGGACTCCCTTCACTTTTTTACTCCCGCCATCATTCGTGATTATTTAAGTTGCAATATTAATAGATGGCAAGAGGGTGTGATACTAAGAAAAGAAATCTTACATTTATTTGAATATGTGTTAAAAGATAAAATGTTTGATAAATTAGAAGACTTAAAAATGATTCCGCTCGCAGATGGTACTCTTGGAACTTTAACACAATCTGGCAATTCTTATGTATATATAAGTTCAAACGATGACATTATGAATCATGAAAATGATGAGCGCAATATCTTCAAAGATCAATTGTACAAAATTATTGATAAATCAATTGATTCCGGGTTGTATAGATGTTTATACGAAAATGCAAAGGCTGGATGGAATCTAAATATAAAAATACTAGATGAATTTGCTGTTGTTGATATGATTAAATTCTCGTTGAATTTTGCTAAAAATGAAAATTTTGAAGAGATACCAATGCCAAGTAATCATGCATGGATTTATAAATTATGGGATATTCTAAGATACAGAAATTGGGATTTGACAAATTTTGAAGGTATTCATTTAATTCCAACAAGTCGTTCTTCACTTAGGAAGCTAAAAACTCCCAAAAAAATTTTTATAAATAAAACAAACGAGGTTCTTTCAACTATTTTCGAAAAATTTGGTGCTGTTTTCGTGGATAATCAATTTAATGAAATGTCTGAATGGGTTAAGTGAGTATTATTGAATTATAATAACCTTTCACAAGATATTTTGAATAAATTAAATATTTTTAATTTTCTTTTATCAGATTATCTCCATATATTATTAAACCCNATGAAATTTTGTCAGTTCTGNTTTCTCTTCGAGCTGATAATTTGTATCCAAAAAATTTAAATCACAATTTACAAGATCATGGAGTATCAGCACTCGTTGAATATCTATCTAACTATTTACGACTTGCTGATAAGAATCAACTTGCGCCAAATCTCATTGAAGTTATTAAGTATCTACCAATTTTTACCGAAATTGATCATACTGTACCAATTTCATTATTACCTGGAAATACGAATTGGTATCTTTTACCTCATGAAGAAGAAAATTCATATGGCAAGATTATTTATCCGACTAATATGGGAAGATTTCTTAGTGCAAGCACACCTAATATATGTTATATATTGGAAGATATCGTTAAGGTTCCTCGATTAACTGTGATTGACTATTGGCGAAACTATGTAATACCATTTCTTGATTTGCAACCATTGGAAGACATAGATATAGTAGTTGATAAACTTTTTGATCGATTACAATCTTTGCTTGTTCACGACACAAACTTGAAGGAGATTCTCGGTAAAAAATCATTTGTATCCGCTGATACATTTGAGATGTCACGACTGCAAGAAACACCTTATATTGTGAAACCAGTTAAACCACCAACAGATCTATTTGACCCAGAAGAAATGTCGGTGGTTGATCTATTTTTTGAAGACGAGCAAGTCTTCCCCGCTGGCAAATATTCTAACAAATTTCTTTCGTATTTGAAATTGTTAGGAATTAAATCAATTCTTTCTCCAAATGATGTCATTTCTCGAATCGATGCTATTATAGAACGAAGGAATAAAGAATCAGCTCGTATCAAGGCATTTAGGCTTTTAAGATATATTGATAATAGATGGGATGAATTAACAAATAATAATTATGCATTCACCAAAGTTATTTTAGAAAAAGAATGGATCCCTACGGTTGATGAATCTGGAAGAGAATTATTTTCGAAACCTGAGAATTGTTATTGTGAAAAATATAAAAATTTAATTTGTTTGGTTGTACCAGTTTTAGAACATACTCCAAACAATGATAATTTTTTAAAATTTTTGAAATGGGATACCTATCCCGACGTTAAAACAATTCTAAAACAATTAAAAACTTGTCGCGATTGTGTGACTAAAAACAAACCACCAGAGGAATTAAAACAAATTTGTAACGCGATTTACGAATATATGAATGAAGCATTTCAAGCAAACGATGAGACTTCAATGAGACAATTGGATTTTATGAATGAATCTCTAAAAAATGAATCATGGATTTTGTGCGGAAATACATTTCATCCAAGTGATAAAGTTGTCATTAATCTTCATAGTAAATTTCAGAATAATGATACTTTAATTGTTAAGCTTCCTATAGAATATTATAAATTTAAAGATTTGTTCAAATTTATGGGAATTCGAGATGAAATTGATATCAAGGAATTGATTTTAATTATTAAAAATGAGCATAAGGATTTATCGATAGACGAAATCATTCAAATTCTCGAACGGATTGTAGGGATACAAAAAAGTAATAAGAAGAAAGGCAACCAACTGGAAAAGATAGATGGGTTGTTAATTCCAAGTGATAATAATATATTTGTTGAATTACACAAAATTCAATTTGATGACATGGGGGATAGGCTTGATGAAGAAGAGAAGAATAAGCATAAAATTGCCCATCATCTTGTGACTCGAAATATTGCTGAAGAATTAAGATTTCAAACTCTAAAGGGAACAATATTTGGTAAATATCCATAAATCTGTTTATTTTAAACTCATTTCATATATATTTACATTTATCTTATTTCTAGTTAATAACTCTATTGGGGATATTAATTGGGAAATCTATGAACAAATTGAATCACTGACTATTAAGATTAAAAATAATATCGAGGTAACTATCTGTTTTTAATACTCAATTTTATTACATTAATTTTATTAAATACTTTGTATAATTAGAATTATCCGATAGAATCCGTATTTAAAGAGTTTCTTCGAGTAAGTAATTAAGCGAATTTGATAAAAATTAAATTATATATCAGATGAGTTAATACATTTCTCTCCAATATAGAACGCAGATAATGCTGAGGCAACACAGTTTTTAGTAATTGTTGATGAGAGAGAAAACCTTCAGCATAACTCTTTTAATAAATCGTTCTTGTCAAAAGAAATGAAAGATTGGAAAGGTCCAGCGATATGGGTTTATAATGATGAAGAGTTTACTAACGACAAAATCCAGTCTCTATTAAACATTGATATTGAAGAAAATTCCGGATTTAATTGTGTTTTTCATGTTACAGATTTACCTAGTTTTGTAAGTGGAAAATATATTACATTTTTAGATCCACATGCAAAATTTCTTCCACCGTCAGGATTTCCTCCTAAAAGACCAAGAGGTACTAGAATTGATTTTATTGATAAGAAATTCAAGGAACGACTTCCTGATCAATTCTATCCTTATGAGGCAATATTCGAATTTATTCAGAATAATTTTCCAGATAAATATGTAACAAAAGAAGACTGTGACTTATCAAAAGAATTCAAAGGAACCTTGTTCAGACTTCCGCTCAGGACTCATAAGTTAGCAAAAGTTAGCGACATATCAAACGAAACTATCGATTTAAATAGAATTCTGAAATTGTTTAATAATATTCAGAATAATAACGAGATGCTATTTTTAAGAAGTATAGAATCATGTAGTTTATATCATATGAGAGACAAAGATATTCAATTGAAATGGCAAGCAAAAATTAAAAATATTGATAGTTGTCGCGATTCTCGTCGAAGAGTGGTTGATAATATAGATAATGCGCAAATCTATCAATTGGATATTGAAAGAGTCAATGATATGCAAAACAATTTATCAGAAATATGGGCTATATGCACGGGAGGACATGATAGACCAGAATTCAAAAAATTTTCAGAGGAAAAATTGATTAAGGTAAAATTCTTCATGATCTTTATAATTTTTTTTTTTAGATTTATATTTTTATTCATTATTATCTATTTAATAAAGCCAAGAGGTGGAGTTGCTATCTTGCTTGCTAAATCTTTTAAATCATTGGATGAACTAAGGACTGAATCGGTGAAGTTTTTTTAATTATTTTCTTTAAAACTATTTATTGAATATTAATCTGTTATTGATTTTATTTACATTATAGTTTCCAAATCCTCCTGAGCTTACGGGCAAAATCTATTCTCACTTGTCTCTACCGATAATTAGTAATTTGAGAGTTCATTTGGATGGCAACTTTTCTTTGCCTAGCAATACTTCCTTGTTTCCTAAATCTTATAATTCATCGAATAAATTAAGGGTTGAGTCGGTAAAGTTTTTTTAATTATTTTATATTATTGTTTATCAAATATTTTCATATTATTGATTTTTTTTATTGTAGATTGCAAATACTTCCAAACTTACGGGTAAAACCTATATTCATCGACCAACAAATAGTAATTTGGGAGTACAATTGAATAGAAACTTTTCTTTACCTAGCAGTATTCAACTGTCTAGATTCCTGCAAGATGAATATTGTGATGATGCAGAATGGAATCGTTATATTTTATATGAAGTTTTACCTGATTTGCATGTTAAACTATTTGAATATATTGTAAAACTTGAAGAAGCTAGGCATAATGGAGAAAGTTCAGATTTCATTCCACATACTGCTAATAATTTTTGGCCTGACGCTAGTGATACGAACAGTTTATACAAAAAATACGAGTTGAATGTTATTAGAAAGCTAGGTCTTAAAAATCAAAAATTTTTCTGGACTGAAGTCAATGGTGGACAATTTGTTTCATTAGAAGAAGCTAGAATTTTTGAGAAAGAAAGAACAAATATTGTAGATTTGTTAGTCGATTCAGGTGTTACAGCTGTAAAACTTGATAGTGATAAAATCAGAAATCTAAATGATATTGTTGGATCTGGAGATCCTCCAAATTTCCCATATGAACCTGTTACTGGAGAATTAGTTTGTGAAAAGTTACACGACATTCCTGATATTAAAGATAGGCTTGACGATAATCATGATTTAGTATTCGAATTGCTTAATTTTATTCTTCAAGATAAGAATTCTTTTGAAATTCTCACTGGATTACCGTTAGTTCCACTAAGTAATAAATCGGTTGGATATTTTGGTGATCTTTATTACATTGGAAGGAAAGAGCATCTAGAATTGTTTCCAGGAATATGTCTATCAAAATTTGTTTCCATTGATATACCAGAGAATTTATTTAATATATTTGATGATATCAATTTCCCAGCATTTACAAATATTAAAAAATTTGATGCCTCAGCTGTCTTAGACCTTTTAACGTTGGTTGAATTACGACCCTTAAAGGAAAGAATGTGGAATCCAAATGGAAATTCTATACCAAATGATGATTGGCTTAAAAAAATTTGGTCAATATTAGATAAAGTCACGGAAAGTGAATTTGCCAGACTTTCAAAATATCCTTTGTTGCCAGTAAATATTGAACCTTCTAAACTTATTCGACCAGATATGAAAAATCCACTTTTATGTATACCTGAATATGGGCATAATTTATATAATTTATATCCAATATTAGTAAAACTAAAAGTGCGTTTTACAAATATGAAATTTTCTGAGCATGTTCACGAAAACCTCAAAAAATGTATAGTGGAATACACACCCTCAAATATAATTGGCTCTCTGGAGAGTTCTTGTTCTTTACAACACAAGACTATGGAACAGTTATTCAAAGATGGTGATTTATCATTATCTGATTATGAAAAGTTAAGAGCATTTATTAAGGAGAAGCTTGACGATTTAATTAGTAAGTAAAAAAAATTATAGAGATACTTTACAAATTTTATATCTAATATTTTTTTTTTTTTTTTTTTTTTTTATAGATTATAAAAGAAACGAGGTTCTTCGATCTTTACCCATATGGCCAATACATTCCAGCAAAGAAAAGTTCATTGATGCTACGTCCGGAAAGCTTTTTTCGAATAAGCTTCCATTTTTTTCTTTCGATACAAATACCAATTTTTATAAACACGATTACGGATCATTCAAAGCTCTTACTAAAATAGGTGCTAGCCTTATAGATGAAACAAAATATCTTCAGGATTATATAATACCACAAATTAATACAAAATCTCCAATACCTTCTAAAGATTACATTACTTTCTTGCAGAATATCTTATCTTTAAGAAATGTTGGAATTGAAGGTCTTAGACAATATCAATTGATACCAAACAAATCGCTTACTGCTTTCATGAGAGCCGATTCTTTATATGATATTGAAGTTCTTTTATTTCGCAATATTTTTGAAAATGACAAATTTTTACCGCCAGAATTACAAAACGATCCTACTTGTTTAAAAGCTCTTAGAAAAATGGGGCTTAATTATCAAGCGAATAATGATATATATATTCAATGTGCACGAGAGATTGAATCACAGTTTCAACAACCAGATAAATTTCCTATGAATATAGTCAAAGATCGAGCAAAGTATTTAATAGGTAATTTATATAGACATGAAACACATCCTTCTAGTTTCACAAATGAACAATGGGATCAAATTATGCATATCAAATTTATTCCATCAGAAAAGTGCCTTCAAAGTCCATTTCAAGAAGAAGCAAAAGAAACCTTAGGATTTGAAAGTTTTGCAGTGCTTTGTCTTCAAAGATATAAAGAAGTATGTTGGACTGAAAGACCGTTATTTGAGAGAAGTGTTGAGCCCGATAATTCATTTTGTGAACGTTATCCTACAATTGGAAAACCATCTCTAGAAGAAATTATTAAACATTGGCTATTTGTTGTTAAGAAAATTAAATCAAGATTCTCTTGGAAGTCTACTGAAATTAAAAGGATAATGGAAGAAATTTATAAAATAATGAATGAATTTTCGCAAGTTGAAAATTTAAAAGATAAGATTAAATTTGAGATTAATGATTCTAACAAAAAAATATTCTTAAACGGAGATGATCCATTTGATGAAAACAGCTGGGTAGCAGGAAAAGAGCTTGTGTTTGGAATACAAGAAGATAGAGAGGGGATGTACAAAGTGAATACGTGTTTAATGCCATATAAGAGTTTATTATTACTTGCTGGATCTCATGAAATAAATATAGAAGAGATAGAAAAGTTAGAAGAACTAGAAAAGTTAAAAAAATTAAAAGATTCTGAAAAGGATGTAAAAATTGATCAAAAAGAAATGTTGGTTAATAATTTACTGGATAGATTCATAGCACAATCTGATAAGGAATATCACGATGTTTTTTTTACTTTTGATGAAGGGGAAACAAGAATTGGTGCTAACAGATATGTTCTTTCAGGTTCGTTAAATTGTTTTTAATCTAACTTATATCTTATTAATACTTATTTTTTTTTTTGTAATTTCTTTTTCATAGCCGCATCAATTTACTTTAAAAAAATGTTTTATAGCGATTTAAGAGAATCAGCAAGGGACGAAATCAAGATTCCGATAAAGGATATTCATCCAGATACATTCTTGATATTGCTTCGATGGTTATATGGACAATCCTTTGAGGATGCGATGAAATCTATTTTATGCGAGCCAGATGATTTTAAAACAGACAAATACTTAACATTTCTGATTAATTTGTTGCGAGTAACTGATATTTACAATGTTGAATTACTCAAAGATAAAGTGGTAGATACCATTAAAAAAGGTTGGTATATTGGTGCTTGTAATTTATACAAGATTATAAAATGCTCAGAAGATTACAATGCACAACAATTAGGAGATTACTATNAANGNTNTATTANATCANANANANAACTTGTAAAAGAACAATTATTGAAACTTCATACAAATGCAGCAAATGACGGAGAAATATCAGAAGAAATATCAGAAATATCAAATTTTTTAAATCCATTCTTATCTGATTGATAAATGATGAATGTTTGGCATTATATTAGAATACTGTATATGTTTTGATTTATTTGGAGAATATTAAATATAATTGATGTATTTTATTTTAAATTTATATAATTCGAAAGAATATAATTATCAATAAATAATATCAGAAATTTAAATTTTGTTTTATTTAGCGTTTACAAATTACAATATAACTGAATTTATCAAAATAGTGAAATGCATAAATTTGAAACAAAACATCTTCTGATAAATATATATTGTTGTTGGTTTATAAAAATTTCGGTCAATTAAATCCCGCATATTCCTAATGAACTAAATTTGTGATTAGCATATAGAGTTCATTAAAACTCCTATAATCAAATATCATTTAGCCATTCCGTATTTGGTGAATATATACTGCCGAAACAAAAATAATATTATTAAAAAAAGAATTGCTAAAATGAGTCATCTGTACAGAAAAATCACTTTTTTCCAAAGCCCATCACGTCACAACATGATTTACTTTCTTACATTTTTCCTCTGTTGCAAAAATAAGTATAATAATAGTTTATTTTTTCTTCCCTTATGCATTTTTGTAAAAAGAAAATATTTAGTATGTTTTAGGAAACTATTCTACGCCATAAAAAGAACAAAACATAACTTCCAGGTTTACAAACGAAAGATCTGAAAAAAAATAATTATTATATATTTTATACTAAATAGGTCAATAAATTGATCTTTTGTTTTGAGCTTTCTGAGTTTTTTCAATCTATTATCTACTTTCGTGTCTTAACATCAAATATAAAGAATAGTATTTTATAATATTAATCATAAATTTTCTTTAAAAATAAAATATTTAATATTCATTGTAATACTTTTTCACAACTTACTTGCAAAATTTTAATAAATTACAGTTTTCTTAAATATAAAAGTCAATTTGGACAAATATTTAGAAAATCATGTGGAATGAAAAATTTTCTGGTGATATTCAAAGTCCCGGATGCCAATGATTATATTATTAATATTAATCTTAATAGAGAAATTTTACTTCTAAAATGGTTGTTTCTATTTTCAAAATGGTGTAAACTGGCATGTGTGGATTAAAAAAAAAAAAATAATAACCAAATTACTGAACGTTATTAGACGATCCATAATGTTAAAAGTTAATTAGCCGTTCTGATCATGTACACTAGTAGATATAGTAAATTATTTTTTGAAAATTTTAAGCATATTACTTGGAATTAAGAACATTGTGATCTAATTTTTTTCACACAAACTATTTTACTTGGACGATTTATTAATATAGTTTTAATATAATTTTTAGTATTCATCTTCAAATATTCTAGTTTCAAATTTAATAATACCTAAATTTTTATATTTTTCAATTATTTCATGGTTTCTTCATTTTCTTCTAAACTAGTATTAGAATTACTATTAGAATTATTCTTAATAACTACTGTATTATTTTTCTGATGGTCAATTTTTCTAGCTTATAAAACAAGATTCTAAATCCTCTGAAAACTATCTTTGAAGTTGAAAAATTGTATAATTTTAATTCATAAAAATTTTTTGATGAATATTTTATAACAGTCTTTAATACTGCTGCTTCATTTAAAAATTCTTTTCTACACCAAAATTTAATACTTTTTAAATATTGACAACTCTCAAATATAATTAAAGTTTTCTAAGGATTGGACAATGTTTAACTATGGTTAAATTTAGAGCATGATTATTTTCAGTTATATAAAATTCTTTACGGTTCTTTCCATTATTTTTTAAAAATTTTATTACATACTCAGGTTTTGAATATTCTTATTGAAAATTTAAGATTTGTAATTTGGGAAAAGTTACATATTGTAACTTTCAAAATCTTTAAAATTGTTTCATTAAAAAAATGAAAACTTAATTTTTTGTAAATTTGGAAATAAAACAAAAATGATAATGGTAACTTAACATTAATATAATCGTTATAGAGATGCAATTTTGAGAGTATTTTAATAAAGCAAGTATAATGCTTATATAATTGGTCATATTACTTGATAAATTTAAATTCTTTAATTTTTTCAACTCGTTTGAAGCCTCATATTCTACATCTATAGTAAGTGATTGTAAATTATAACATTTTTGGAATAGTTGATAAAAAAAATTCAGAAGAGATACAGCACATGAACTGCAATTTAATTCTGAAAGGTCTGTTAAACAATCTTTTGCTTCAGAAAGATAAATTATTCGGATTTATATTACCTATATTACTATTATGAATCAATCTCTTCAAGGAAGAAATTTAATATTTTGATAACTTCATTTATGATTAAAAAATTTTTATCCTTTAAACTTTGTGAAGTAAATAGGATTTTTTTTTAAGAACATCATCACTTATTTGACAAATCTCGCCGTTTGAAAGAACTTTGCAAATGCTGGGTAATTAAACAATGGTGGTTTTGAAGTAACTGTTTCAATGAAAATTTCATTCTTTAATAAAAGTTCTTTTGATTCATTAGGAAGACAAGCAAACAATGTACTATGAATTATTGATGACATTCTTATTTGATGTTTGTAATCAAAAACTCTAAATATTTCTCCATAAAATTCTAAATTTTGCACAAAGTAAGATTGACTATGAATATAAAGTTTTCTTATCATCTTCTAAATATTCAACAATTTCATTTAAGCAATCGGATAAAAGTTAAGACATTTTTTCTTTCAAAAGAAAAAAATTTGTATACATTGTGCAACAAATATTGCGGATCCACAGAGTTGACGCCAATTCAAAAATGGTTGTGGACAGTCTTAAAATTTACAAGTGAGAATGAAAGATAAATAAATATATAGGAATTTTTAATCTTTCAAATATCATTTTTAATTGAATTTACTTAAGTCAAACCTTGATGTATTAGTCCATACTGATAAATTTTACTTGTCTCATTTTATAAATATAATAAATAAACAATATTGTACTGTAACAATTGTGATATATAACAATACAGTAAATTGTACTGATAGTTTAAGTTTCGCCAAAGTTTTTTTTTTGCTTTTTAAATGTCTGTTGTACTTTATAAAATAATGTGTCATTCTTAAAATATTAAAAAATGAATTAAATAATTAAACCCTATGAAAAAGGAACGTCCACAAAATGTCCAAAAATTGTTCTAAATTTGAACCCATTCAGGAAGTAGTAGGACATTTTCTGTATCTTTTTTTTATAGGACAAAATGTAATAATTTTTCACATTTTATTAATACCATGTATTAAATACAAAAAAAAAGAAATGATGTTCTTAGATAAAGAAAGGTCTCAAAAAGGTGAATCATCCAATTATTGATTATGCTCAGAAAACACCTCAAATAAATGATTTTTTTTGGTAGTGAGACTAAAAAAAACCAATAATTAAGTTAATTATTAAATTTTATATTAATTAAAGAAATAGAATCCTATCTAAGAGTGTATTATTTTAAACATATTTCTATCAAAATACTCATCAAATATAATCCAATCTATATTCATGGAAACTTAATTTTAAATAAAAATTTCTTTCAAGAAAAAAAAAATATACCTAATGCACATTTGATTTCCTTCATCTAATAAGTGGATCGTTTCAAGGCCTTAGGAAGAAAATCCTCAATTTTATTGAAATTTGACACATGATTCTAATATTAATGTTAATTATCATATAACATTCTGTAGAATGATGAATTATTTTATTTAAAAACTTACTTTTGCAATGCGTTAACATTAAAACTTAGTCTTAAATCCTTGAAACTGGCTCAAGAAATTTATATTTTGCGAAATATCTTGACCATTTACTCATTTTAAAGCTAATATATCTTATGAAATGATAAATGTTTTAATAAACTAATTTTTGACTCGCATTATTGCTTCTTTAAGTAATGTTAAAGTATCGCCAGCAAGTTTATTATTAGAATTTTGCTTCGATACAAATGGGAAGGCAAACCTCTATTTTCATCCTATAGAAAAAACAATTAAAAAACTGAGGAAATCATCATATTGTTAATTTAATCTGTATTCAGTTGATCAGATGTAATAATACACAATTAACTCCAAATCTCTTCCTAAAATGCAAATGTTATCACACTTTAGACATACCACAACAACCATTACAGGCTTCAACCTCATCTTTACAATGATAGCGAATACTTTATTTATTCCACCCAACTTATGGTTTATTTGGGCCTCATCTAATTTTTTAACACTCGGGATCATAAACCTCATAGGAATTATTTTCAATTTTTAATAGATCTTCTTTACTTCTTTAAATTTAGATTTTATTTTTTTTCTTCTTTTCATGATTTGTTCCCCACTACTTTTCTCTTTTATAGGCGTAGGCAGTCCACTCATCTCTCCCGCTTTGGCACACAATATAGAATTTTTAAGTACAAGTATCACACAACATATGCAATCTATTTAAAAATGGTTGGTGGGCTTAGTAATCTAGTATACAACTAAGATTTTATAATTGTATTTTCTCTAGGCCAACTTATAGCTAGTTCTTATAAAAATAGAAAAAATTCGTAAGATTGACTTTGTAATATTTTATGCGACACTAATCTAAGGAAAGATTTTTCAAAAATAATAAAATTAAAAATATATTGGTCACTACCACTATTTATGAATAGTAACTTTAAACTCGAATGTGAAACCTAGTTTCTTCTAATATTAGCTAATTATAGAGAAATTATGATCTAATACAACAGACATGTAAAAAAAATACAGATTGTGACTCAAATGTACAATTATACTTTACTTGGCTAGCCGATTAGCTCGATTAGCTCATGATTGAAAATAAATAAATTTGGTAATAAAAATGAAAAATAAATCTAAATTAAGTAAATTGTCTTGATACATCATTTGTAAATTTTACAGAAGTATATATAAATACCTACCATTTTTCTTTTAAATTTTTTTTTAAAAAACTAGGTTTACTGAATTCTCCCTTCAAACTCTTTTCTCTCTATAATTTTATTTTCTCTCTATAACCCTCTTAAAAATAAACTACCCCTTTAAACTCCTTCTTATCTTTCCTTATACTGATATAGAGGTTTTCCTCGTATCAGGCAAGGAAGGACCAGTCAGATAGTCGAGTATCTCATATCTGGCTGGTTTAATTTTTTTAAAAAATTCCTTTAAACTTCCTCTTATCTTCCTTATACTGTATATGAGTTGACCTTCCTCGTATCAGGCAAGGAAAGGCCAGTTAGATAGTTGAGTATTTCCTATCTCTGGTTTGGTTTAGATTAGAAATCCCTTTCACTTTCATCCTTAGTATTTTATCATAACATGGGAGTAGTTCCGTAATGATATTATTTAAAGAGAACAAAAGAACAGCAAAAGGAAGACAATTTAAACGATCTACAGATATACAGTAGAAGATAAGTTACGAAGTTTTGTCTATATTTCCAGAGAGAAAGAGACCAAAAGATATATAAAAAAGAAGAAATTGAAATAAATTGAACGTAAAATATGGAGAAACAGCAAACATCCTAAAAGAATTTAATGATAATGAAAGAACTGCAATAGCAGAAGAATTATGTGAAAACAACAGATTAACATGTTTCCTTAAAGACAAGAAATAAAAAATGGAGTTTCATGGATTTAAGGATAGAGAAAAGCAAAATAATGACTAAACCATTCAAAACAGAAAATGAAGATAAAAATTATAATGATAGAGTTAAAAAGAATCAGTCACGATGACCAATTTGTTTGCTGTTGTAATCTCAAGACAATTGCTATGGATTTCCATCAGACACGTCGATTGCAGATCATAATACGGAGATCATGTACGACTTCAACTAAATAACAGACAATTCTAATTGAAGAATTATTTATTAATGTGTGTGTATAATAGTCACTAGGAAATGATAATTCGTCAAATTCTACCCAGAAAGGAAGGTATTATACAGAAGGAATGTATATGAACAAAGTACTGTAAAAGCACATGGAAGATGACATAATAATTGAGATTTGGCATTAATAGAAATTATTGTTAAAGATGAATGTTGGATGGGATTGCTAATAGTATCTGATAAAGTAATAATAAGATAGTAAAATTAATGATTTATTTAGATTAGATTAGAAATATAGAAAAAAAATATAACTAGAAATAGATTTAATACTGATATGATCGAATAATTTTTTTTTTTATTTAACTAGGACAATTTAAGTAGTAAATTTATTTAATAGAGATTCCAAATAAAATCATTAAAAATATTTATTTGTACGTGAAAAGAGTTTATGAATAATAGAAAACTAATCATTTCTAAAAGTTTATATTTTTTTACTTAATAAAGCAGTAAAATGGCTTCAGTGAAATGTTACTGAATTAATTCAAGAAATAAAATATATCATGTATAAACTGACATACAATTTAATGTTTTTTAAAAAGATAATCAAAAGTAGTTTTGCTACAGTATATTCAGCAATATGAAAGTAAGTATGGACCATTACATTTGGACATTTGGATATGAATAATATTGTTTAAATAATTCTAACGAACTTTAAATATCTTTTCTTCTTAAAAAAATGACAATTATCAACATATTTAATTAATGATTTTAATAATTTCTGGTGGAGTATCCATTAAATTATCCGGCCGAAATGATAATAATATTTTTAATTTTTATATAAAATACAATAATTAAATAAAAAAGGGTTTTAATTTATTGTTTTTTTATTAAATACAATAAATAATTATTTTAAAAATTAAAAATAAAAATTTAGTTAAATTTAAAAATGTCTCTAATATATTCTATCTTAACAAATCTAAATTAATTTTACTAATCGTTATCAATTGTTTATTGTTTTATCTGATTCTATTAGCAATCTCCAACATTGTTTAATATCTCCATTCATATATTTTTGTTATATTTTTTTCAGTTTTCTAATTTTTTCCTCTTGCATTCCTTCATTAATATCCTTTTCTAATTTACATCATTATTTCTTTCTATTTCTAACTTACACCTTTTTTTTCATATGTTTAAATTAACATAATAGAACTTGTTAACTTCAAATTATTTTCACATTTTAGTTCTTAGGTATACTGTTCCTCTTCTCCAGTTCTATGAGTATTTTTTATTCAATTATTGCATTCATTATTCCTCAATAATTCTCACTTATTCCACACTTCGTAAGTAATCTCCAATAGTCCTGGCACTTTCTTATTTTCTATCGTATAATTTTCTTCATTTATATACTTTCCTCAAATTGTTCTTGTTCTTCTTGTTCTTTCCATTATTTTCTTTGCATTTCTGTTTTTAGCTTTCTCATTTCTTCTTATTGAAATTTTCATTTTCAATGATCTCTTTAGTCTTTATCAATTCTTTATCACCCATTTAGTTGTTGCTTTCTTGTTAATGTACAGATTGTATATTTGTGTTATCCTTAGATTCTTTTGTCTTTACTATTCAAAAAGTCTAATATGTTCACTGCATCTTCTTTTTTCTGTTTTGTATATTTTGTTTCCCCATTTTCTGTTAATATAATTGTTTTTTCTTATCAATTTGTTTTTTAAATCCAATAATATCTCTTAATTATCTTCTTTTTAGGAAAGCAGGTTCCAGGTTTCAAGNCTTCATGTNTTTTACAACAGACTTTTTGCTAACAGATGGTATCTTTAGAGTTACTGGATTTTTTAAAATTAAAGTGAAATAAGCGAAGAGGAAATTCTAATCTAAACCAACCAGCCAGATAGGAGATACTCAACTATCTGACCGGCTTTCCTTGCCTGTTATGAGGAAGATATCATACACAGTATAAGGAAGTTAAGAGGGAGTTTAAAGGAGAAAAAAAAAACCAACCAGCAAGATAGGAGAATCCGACCGGCTTTCCTTGCCTGATACGAGAAAATTCTCATATACAGTATAAGGAAGATAATGGGGAGTTTAAAAGTGGAGAAGGGTAGATAGAGTAGATAGTTTTTAAAAAAAAATTATAGAGAAAATGAAATTGTGATAATAATATAATTTAAAGATACCATATGAAAATTAATATGAAATATTGAAAAAAAGGAAAAAAGGTGGTATTTATATATTTAAAAATAATAGGAATATAAAATGAGTCAAAATTGATAATTATATATTAATAAATTAAGCATGATGAGTCGCATCATGCAAATATATCCTATTGACTGTCATCACAACTATTCAACTCTAAATTTATTTTTACATTGATTAACACAAACCAATCAAATCAATCGAATAAAAAGAATTATTTTTATAAAGATTATCAATCTATTGCACATGTAAATGATGTAATTAATAAATAATTTAATATTTATTCACTCAGTAATAATCGTGTGTAATTTTGACTGTATATTGAGTCATCAACAATAATAAATCAACAAAAAAAAGGAATAAACTTTCAACACATAAATACTCTTCCTTTTTATTTCTCTTCACTTTATTCTCACTTTGCTCTCTCTATTCACTTTACTAAATTGATTATTTTATTAAAATGTGTAATATCATCAGTCTGACAATACTAAATAGATAAATAACATGAAAAATGGAAAGCTTTACAATTTGAATAGTAAGAGTTTCTCCTTCCTTCTTTTATGATATATTTGTTTTTTAAAAAAAAAATTGAAGTTATTAAAATTAAATAACAAATAATATTTATACATTATTTAGCCATAATTTTTCAAGCAAAAAAAAAAAGAAGACTAATAGCTACTCTTGAACCTAGATATACTGTACATTACTAAATAAATCCACGATTTTGAATAATATTGATGTTCATTCTTTTTTTTTTTAAAATTACAGCTTTACGTAATAAAATTAAATGAAGATGTATTTTTATTAGGTAAGTTAAATAAGCATTTGCATAATCTTTATATAATTGTATTTCATTTTTTTTTTAGGATTTGCAAATTGATAAGTTCTAGATTTCAAATGTGATTTTTAGTAGATAGGTAAGTATCACCCTATATTCTACCACTTAGGATAGTTTCACCTTTACCTGAAAGTTACTAGTGGTGGTAGGGTAAAGGGGCCTTCCACTAGGGCTGGTTGCAACTGTAGACGACCTTGGTTCGTTGGAAACGTGACGAACCCATAGCATATGCCCATGTCTCCCGGCTGGTCTTGAAGGTTGCAGCTTATTTATGATTTAAATTAGATTAGTTTATTAGATGAATTATCAATTGAAATCTTCTCGTGGATCATATATAACAAAAAAGATATAATGAATTAAGGTGAGAAAATTTACTTTTTTTTTCTCTTTGTTATTTTAGTAATGTGCATCTATCTAGGCTAAAGAAGCTAAAATATATGTAAAGTTATCTTTTTTCTTTTAATTGATGTCTTTAGAATCATTTATTAATCAATAAAGTATCAAATAATAAGTAATCAATATATTTTTTATGAATTTACTATTTTTATTGTAATAAAGATTTAAATTATGAAAATTATAATTATTAGTTGCTTATGAAAATTAAGCTAACGCTATATATTTAGAATATCAGATATATTGGTATTTCGAATTAGTCTAATTAATTGAATTATTCAATTATTTTTCAAGCTCTATCTACTAAATAACAACTTTGACTAATATATTAATTGCTATTTCTAAAAAGCTTGGATATATAAAATAAATTAATTTTCCTCAAATATCATTTTGCTCAGAAATTTTAATGTTATCAATGATAAATTCATAATGTCTCTCACTTAGATAAATATATTTTTATATATACTGTACATTTATGACAATTAATCATAAAATAAATAAATAAATTTTTATTTTTAAATTACGAGTTTCATATGAAATAATTATAATTTTGAAAAAATTTGAAAAAAAAAATACAAATTAAAACTAAATTCAAATAAAATAATATTTTATTAACATTTTATTTTCTTTTTCTTTTTTAGGTTCTTTAGAGTATAATGTTACAGAATTTCGAAGGTATGGTAAAATTTATAAAATTTAATTACCAGAATATTCCGTGTTTATAATATTATCATATTGTTTATAATAATCATCTGAAATTTTTTGGTTCAGGAAGATCTTTAAAATTAAGTAGCTTCGGAATGTGTTTCTTATGTAATTATTAACGAATTTTATTTCATAAATTAGAATCTTGTCAAATTGATGTTTCTCAATTGAATATTAACGAAGATGGGACAGGTATTCATTAATAATTAATTACTTTAGAAATAGACAATATCACAACATACTAATAATTATTTTCATTAAATAGACTATGCAAATTGATATTCATCAATGAAGATGGTAATTTTAACGTAGTTGATAACTATAATTATGTCATTCAATACTTGTGGTAATGTTGCGGGTGAAACTATTTTTCAAAATTTGAAACGTTTCGGCCAAATGAGCTTCTCTTATTAGTCCGAAACCTTCAAAACCCTTTCCTCTCTTTAAATGCATCACATTTTTCGTTTATTAGAAATTCAAATCTGTTACTACGTTATGTTATATTTCTTTAAAGCTGCTCCGATAATAAAAAATTATTTTTAGAAGTGTTAATAATTTGGGTGAGAAGAATCATTGAGAAATTAATAAATGCAATAATTGAATAAAAAAAATACCTAGACAACCAGAAAAAGGAACAGTATACCGAGAAATAAAATGGGAGGATAATTTGAGATTAACAAGTTCTATTATGTTAATTAAAACATATGAAAAAATAAAGATGTGATAAGTTAGAAATAGAAAGAAATGATGAAAATTAGAAAAAAGAATTAGAAAATGGGAAAAAAATATCACAAAATTATATGAATGTAGAGTATTAAACAATGTTGGAAATTGCTAATAGAATCGGAAACAATAAAAAATATTCTAACAATTAGTAAAATTAATTTAAATTTCAGACTGAAAATTTTTATTTTTAATTTTTAAAATAATCAAATGAACAATGCGAAAAAAATACATTTCACTGTATTTAAAAAAAAAATAAAAATAATAAAATAAACTTTTTTTATTTTTTTTTTATTTATTAAAATATTTAATACAATTCAATTGTAACTATTATCATGTTAAATATCATTGTACTATATGATAAAAAAATTTTTTTCAGATCTTTCTTTTTTTTATTACGTTAAAGTGGATGATTATTTGATGAATTTTTTTTTTTTTTAGATAATTCAAAAGAATTATTCAATATATGATTTTTTTAAACAAATAATAGTAAAAATCATATATATCATGTGATAATGAGTATTATCAAATGATATGTAAATTTTAAAATTTTTTAATATTTTCCTCGCTCCCTCTTTATGTTTTTTTTACAAACCTTTAAATTTGAATGGATTTATATAAATAATTTGATTCGTTTGTAATTTGAAATGTTAATCTTACCATTTTTTAAAAAGTATTACATCAGACAATTTTTCAATGCCTATTACTTTACCGCAAATATAAATATAAACAACTTTTTTTAGCATGAATAATATTTATGATTTAAAAAAGTTGCTCTTCACTATATTTTCACGAAACATTATTCCGTAGTCATGTGATACTATAAATATCAGTATATCGAAAATTCCCAAAATTATATATGGCTAATCATTGTAATTTTGATCGACATCAATTTAACTATTTTAATCCAAAACACAAATGGCTGGCTAATGGCGTGTTAATATACATCCGAAAAGTTCCGTTATTTATTACACAAATGCTTTGAATAAAAATTAAAGTTTTAAACTTCAACCAAAAAAATTTTGTTTTCTAAAAAAAAATGTCTTGTCAACTTCTACCTGATTGCTTAAATGAAATTTTCGAATATTTAGAAGAAAATAAATCTGCTTTATATTCCTGTTTGTTAGTCAATCGCCTTTGGTGTAAAATTTCTATTAGAATTTTATGGAGGAATATTTGGGTTTACAATTCTCACCGACATATGGCAATTCTTAATATATTGTTTGCTTGTCTTCCTAATGAATCAAAAGAACTTTTATTCAAGAATGAAATTTTTATTCCAATACCTACTTGTAAATCACCATTATTTAATTATCCAACATTTTGCAAAACTCTTTCAATTTATAAGATTCGTCAAACAATTAATGATGTGCTTGAGGAAAATCCTATTACTTCACTAAGTTTAAAAGATAAACAATATTTATTCATAAATGAAGTTACCAAAATGTTTATGAACCAAACTACTTCTTTGAAAAAATTAGAATATTCTACAAGAAATTTACTCAAGTCTAATCTAAATTTTATATATTTTACTTGTTTTTCTGAGGCGAAAAATTGTTTAATAAATCTTTCAGAATTACACTGCAGTACAGAACTCCCTTCTGAATTTTTTTATTATCTATCCCAAATATGTCATAATTTACAATCACTTTCTATGCATATTAGAGAGAAGGTTTCAAATGAGTTGAAAGAATTCATTTCTTTACAAAATAATTTAAAGAATTTAATATTATCAGTTACGATTGATAGTGATTTGACAAACGTCGTACCTGCTTTAACAAAACACTTTAATACACTAACTAAATTACATCTTGGTAGTAAATGTATTAGATGTAATGAATTATTGTCATTAGTTGCTTTATTTACAAATTTACAAGAAATTAAAATTTCATTCTCATATAGTGTAATAAATTCTCAAGTTTTTGAAAAGTTACAATATGTAATGTTCCCCAAATTACAGATCTTAGATTTTCCTCGTCAATGTCCAGAACCTAAGTATATGATGAAATTTTTAGAAATCAATGGAAATAATCTTAGTAAACTTAATATGGGCATATATAGAATGAGCAATGCTTTAGTTATATCCATAGTTAAACATTGTCCAAACCTTAAAGAATTTTCTAATATATTTAGAAATAATGAATTGGATGTATTAAGAATTATACTTGAGAGTTGTCAATATTTAGAAAGTATTGAATTTTGGGTTGGAAAACTACGGTACTTAAATGAAAAGGAAGCATTAGAAACCGTTGCGAAATATTCACTAAAACATTTTTGCAAATTGAAAATATTCAATTTTTCAAATTCAGAATTACTTCCAGAGGATTTAGAATCTTTTTTTATAAGCTGGAAAAATCGACCATCAAAAAAATCACTTACTTTAATAGTCAATAAGTATAAGATTAGTTTAGAAGAAAATGAAAAAAATATGGAAATAATTAAAAAGTATAAAAATTTGGGTATTATTAAATTTGAGACTAGAACATATAAAATTGACTTTGTTTGGGACTTTTTTTGGGGGATGAGTGATATCGATGAGTGATATCATATGGTCATAGCAAAATATTTGATATTTCCTTCACAGCTACATGTAATTAATTTTCATGCAAGTAAAAATAAAAATAAATAAAAATAATAAAATTTACTGTCACTACACAATTTATTTGTTATGTACTAGAGCTACTTATAACTGCGTTCTTCGTTATATAAAAATAAAAATATAATTTTGACCAAAAAATTCTATCAAATCACAGGATACTATCCTGTCTTAGCCGACCCCCTATATTTGAAATATTAATTTTTTTTTAAATACTTAGTAAAATTATAATGTAAAATTATTATAAATTTTCAAAAAATAATCCTGACTTGACCGGAATGTTAATTTTAGCTTGATCAACTTTTAATAAATATATTCATAATCACATTTGCTGATAATCTGATAAATAAATTCAATATTATATCTATCTTACATACTGTATACAATTATCAGAGGGTGGGTAAAGCAAAATCCTACGTGATACAAAATTAAGCATTTTTATTGGTCAAATGAACTTTGTTTATGTGGTATGAAAAATACTTTTTGTTACTCTCACTTTACTATATATATTAAATTCTCTTGGATCTATTGCTGTCAAAGATGAATACTTCACATAATAGAAATCATAGAACTACCAAACAAACCATATAAGGTTACTTTACAGAAACCTGGCCTGGCCATCATGGGATTGTCCAAATTTGCATCAAAGAAATTTTTACAATTTGTAAAAATTTAGTCAATTATCCATTAATAAATATTTTCTAAATAGTAGTGAATTATAATCTAAAAAATTAATAGAATTTATTTGTCTATGAATTAGAAAAATTATATTTAAATAAATTTTATTTAACTGTTGTAATGAGTTATTCATTGTAATGACAATTATTATAATAAAAAAGCAACATCATTAAATTCTCCTATTGTGAGAATTATTGTAATGAAATGAAATTTTTGATTCTATCAATATAGTATAAGATTTGCTAAGAAAAATTCACATGGATTTTTCTTTGATTGTCTATATTTAATATACCTATTATTAGATCATGAGTTTAATAAGGAGCATGTAATTTATTCATGCTCTTTAGTCACCTGCTTAAGTGAATTGTCACAGGATCATCCACAAATGACATGATTTTCTCTTTTTGTTGAATAAAGGAGCAATATTTAAATTTTTTTTTTAAAAAAATTCAATAAGTATTCAATAGCTTTCTTTATGTAGAATGTAAATTAAATATTTTATTAATATAGACTTAAAGATTTTAAAAAATTATTTTTATTATAAAAGTAGTAGAGAAATAGGCTTTCTGACACATTTTGCTTAAAATGGTCCCAGGATGCTTTCCTGGGTATCAAAAAAAAAATCACATAGTGTAAACTCATTGTAAATATACTTGTGACCTTAAGGAAATAAATTTGCTTTCTTGATTAGTATTCGCTCTGTAAACATTTGTTTCCTATTTGAAAAATAAATTTTCACTTTGGCACAAACAAGCCTGAAACTATTTGGCTTTCAATCTGGGTAACAAAAAATTTTGCTTATAGTTCTCAAGTTCTGGATTGCAAGTTGCTTTCCAATTCATATACAATAATAATGGTAGTACTTGCTAGGAGAAAAAATATAGCAGGAATATGAGCAAGCCCTTTAGGATGAAGCGAATATGGATGCTATATTTTTTTGACCCTATGCTACCCTATTCTAGTATATGCTATTATATGAGGCATATCCAAAAGCTAACATGATTGCAAAATATACATTCACTCATAGCCTCCCAATTCACATACAATAATAATGGTAGCACTTGCTAGGAGAAAAAATATAGTAGGAACATAAGCAAGCCCTTTAGGGTGAAGCGAATGTGAATGTTATATTTTTTTGACCCATATGTTACCTTATTTTAGTATGACAATATATGAGGCAAATATGAATGCAGGAGTTGCAGAGCACCAAAGGTGCAGAGCATATACACAAAACATGAGAACAAATAATGTTTACAGAGTTGCAGAGTACCGAAGGTGCGGAGCATGTACGCAAAACATAAGAACAAAAAATGTTCACAGAGTTGCAGAGTGAAGTGGAGCATGTACGCAAAACATGAAAAAAATCATGTGATAAAAATGCATACATATTGTATTCCCATGTTTTCTACAAGTACTATAAACAGAAGAAGTTAATTTTTCACATTCTATATAGGGAACTTGATTAGGAGATTTTCAATGAACTTTACATCCTTCTATTTGACAGCACCTCTCATTGCACACTTCTTCAGACCTAAGAATATATGGACATTTATAAAATCCCATACTAATTTGTTCTTTTGAATAAATATGTAACTTTAATTATTCAAATAAATTAATTTTTATTTTAAACTTTTTTGTAACCATATATAATCTTTAGGAAAAAATGAGCGGATTACTTAGTAGTATCACTGGCGTATTAGGACAATTGTTCAGAAATTCTGGGAAGGTCTGATGCCACCTGAGTTGCCTGAACCTTCCAAGCCACCAGCACCAGAAGAAGACTCAGAGTCAGAAGAAGAAGGGACAGTAATTATAAGACCACTGATGAAGGAGATATTTCATCAGAATCTGAATCAGAATCTGAATCTGATAATGAATCTGAAGCTGAAGATCAGAAAATAATATTCTGAAGAATAGAAGATCTAGCTTCAAAAAGGATAGTAGAAACTAGAAGAATTTCTGATGAAGGTTTATGTGTCGATCATCTCACTATAATTCCAGAAACTTATCCATATTGAGAAGATCTCTTAGCCATGTTCAAGGATATTATAGAGCAAATTAGTGATATTTATAGAAGGGAATTAGCATGCTTAGGTGGCATTAAAACAAAAATAGTTCTTATCACTCACATGTATCGATTTGTGTCAGTAGGAAGATTTCATAATCATCGAATAGATCAAGACATAGCTTTTCCAAGTAAAATTTTGGATATTATTTGCCAGGATAGAATAGAATAAACAGTTTCACATTAATATAATGAAATTTTAGATAAAATCGAAGAAATGAAATAAAATCAAAATTCAGGCTGGATCTATGAGTATGGTAAAAAAATCTTTTTGAAAATAAGTGCATACCAGCCATTTCATGATAGTTATCATTTTACTTTACCAAAAATATGGGCCAAGCCTCAGCTAGGGATAATTAACCCGTGTTTGAGGCCTGTATGAAGGCCTATTTAGCTAGCGAAGAGGTACATAAACAAGGTTGAAGAGTAAGAAATCTTTATGACATTAGTAAGTTATAGTGCTTTGATAATATATTAGATTTCTCTGGTATAGATTTCCCAGCTACAATATGGGATGTAGATACATTCGAAGAGAACAATCCAAATTATGCAGTAAATGTATTTTACCTTGCTCCAGAAAAAAATGACAAAGTGCAATTGTTTGCTAAACTAGATCTACTCCGTATATCAGAATATAATTATAAAAGAAAGCATATGGTGGATTTAATTTTATTTACCAAAGGGGAGAAAGATCTTAGAGATTGCTGAAATATTAATAAAATTCCCCCAGGCTTGAATATGCACTACTGCCTAATTAATGGAGAAAATGGATGGAACTGCATTATACACAATTGGAATAAATATCATGGGCAAAAATATTTCTGCTGTTACTGTATGATCACTTCATTCTCAAGATTAGATTTGCTCCAAGAGCATAACTGTCATGGCTGAAATAATCCTAATGCTAGGCAAAGAGAAATTTTTCCAGAAAAAGGAATGCATATCATGAAATTCAAAAACTATAAGGCAATGAAAAATGTCTCATTTTATTTTGTTAAAAATCTAGAAGCAGATAGTGATCCAGTAGAGAATAATATTATCAATGAAAAGACTATTAAACTACAGAAGCAGAAGACTAATAGTTACGGTTATTCTTTAATCCAAATGGATGGGAAGCTTGCAAAAGAAATTGTTAGATGCTGTTACATCTAATCATTCTCTTGATTCCTTTATCTTTAAATTTTCTTCTTTATGTTTGAAATGAAAAATTAATTAAGTTTATGATGATAGAGATAACAATATTTTATGTTTGTTGAGTACAGTTCGCTCTTTAATTGGTAAATGATATAGTATTTTTGAGATAAAAGATATTTTTTTTATTCAATTGAAGTTACAAGAACTAAAGAGAACTTAAGAAAATTCTCAGGATATTTATACAAAAATAAAATATAATAAAAAACTATCATAAATATAACTATTATAATAAATATATTAAATATAATAAATATAATAAAGAAAATAAATATCTTAACTATCCTAACTATCACTAAGATCATTAATATCACTACTATCATTAAGATTACCGTGATCATAAAAATCATGATCATAGAGTGACACAGTACTGCACAGTAAATTGGTGCAGTAGAGTTTTATATTAACAACTTCCTCCTCCTATAACTGAGCTTTTGCAATAGTTATAGCTTCTTTAAGTAGGCCTGGTATTGAGTAGTACCAATTCTTGAGATCATGGTTAAAGTAATGTTTCTAGTTCAATTGATCTGTTCTGTTCCCAAGAATTCAAAAATATAATATGTTCGCACTACTACTTTCTAATAATAAGGCAAAAGTAGTTTCATATATAGGGCTCTTTCTGTTAAAGTAGAAGTCTTAGTTTTAATGACTTCTCCAATATGCCAAGCATTCAGAAGAGTTTCTACATGGTTCTTTCTGCTAGTAGCTCTTCTTAATTGTCAAAGAAGAGAATTAATCTATTGGCTAGGAGTTTCATCTTCGTTTTGCAGTGTGATATTAAGATTTATAACAACATAGTCTCTTTGGAGGTCTTCTAGTATGCAATTGTAATTGTTCCTTTTTGTTTCACAAAATTACAACTAGGAGTTGCCAGTTACTCCTATCTTTATATATTTTCAGAAAACTTCCATTTACAGGAGTTTTTAGGACTTTTTCTGATAATTTCCTTAGTTTATAAGCATTATTTCCAATTATATTATGGATGTAATATGGTCCTTTTCATTTGGGCTTAATTTTCAGACCAATGCTTATCTAGAGTAGCATGATAGTATAAGACTTGATCACTAATCTTAAATCTGATTTCCTTTTTTAATTTCTTATCATGGAAATCCTTTTGTTTTTGTTGCTCANCTTTGATCTGCTGTTNCACATCATTTCTAACATCTGATAGGTGCGTCACTTGATGATCTATGTGCTCGATTAGGTTAGATTCCTCCTCCATTTCTGTGCTATCAGTAGGTAATTTTGCTTCTCTTCCATATACAAGGAAAAATGGGAATATCTTTGTGGTTGAATGTGCACTAGTATGATAAGCAAAAAGTACAGGGACTATAAACTTGTCCCAATCATTTAAATGATTTGTAACTGTTCATGACAGGATTTCTATTAGGTTCTATTGAATCTTTCAACAAGTCCATTAGTTTGCGGATGATAAGGAGTTGACATTAAATGTGTAATTTCAAATTTCTTTAATAATCCTTTTAAGAGCTGATTATTAAAATGCATTCCTCGATCAGTTAGGATTTTTTCAGGGCAACTGTGATGACAAATAATGCTTTCATAGGCAAATATCACAGTTTCTTGTGTGGTATCTTCTTTGACAGGTTTAGCTTCTGGCCATTTAGTCATATAATCCATTGTAATGATAATATATTTGTTTCCTTGAGATGTTACATTTAAAGGTCCTACATAATCAATTCCAATTTGGGAAAAGGATGCTCCAACTGGAATTGGATGTAATGGTTCCTGTTACTTCAATTTCTCTTTTCTTTGACATGCATCACATGACTCTATGTAAGTGCTTATATCTTGGAACATTTGAGGCCAAAAGAATCACTTCTTTATTTTATCCATCATTCTATCTTTGGAGGCATGTGTGATGTTCAATTGCAATATCCTCCAAAATGCTAATCAGTTTGTCAAGAAAAACTGATCTGTGAATTAGTATGCATTAATTTAGTTTAGAAATGTATGCAGATTACAGTTTATAAAGTTTAATTTTTGCTGTAAGTCAAAAAACAGATCATGCATATTGGTCAGTGATAATCAAGAAAATTATTATTTATTTCAAGTCACCCCATACCAATATATTTTTAAAAAATAAAGCCCTTATATCAGGCAAAACTTTATTAAATGTTTTATTATTGTTAAAAAAGAAAGAATTATATAATTGCATCACTTGTTTCAGTACATAGATGTTTTAAGGTATTTTTAAATTCATTATCTTTCATTTGTAACATACAAACAATGCACAAAATCACATTTTTTGCATTTTGCATATCTCTCATGAAATCACAGAGATATTGTTTGAAGACTTCAACCTTTGGGTTTTCAATGGAACTGGTCCAACAGACAAAGTGCTTACAGCGATTGGAAAATCAAAGAAGTATTTGTGGAAGTTTTACACCAGGAATTCACATCACTCAATGAACTGCAAACATTTAACTTGGATGAACTTCCTGAACACACACTACTTACCGATGATGAACTAAAATTTTTTGTTGGTACTATCCAACAAACTTTAGATGCATTCAAAAATGCAGTCAATATTAACGAAGTGACATTATGTGAATACATTTCCATATTTATGAAAATAGCAGTTAAGTACATTCAAATATTTACCAATAATTCAGCACAGTTATTTGTAGAAAATAATTTAAATAGTTCTTGTGGTTATGGCCCTGTGGATTATTTGGTAAAACTTAATGACATTGCAATTCTGGTTAATGAAGCAAATATGGAAGATATACTTAAGGGCATAGCCCAAACAATTATGCAATTACATAGTATGAAAGAGGTAATGTTAATTATTTATATTTATTGTATCTAAGGTGAACCTAACATTTGATGTATACTTTCAGAAATTAGGGAAGCGTAAGCTCGATCAAACAGATTTTGATTCATCATTGGCAATTTTTGGAATTGTAACAACTGGAAATAGCCAGGTTTTTTGCCTACCATAAGTTGGAAAGTTAGAATCAGAGGACATTTGCACCACTTCTCATATCAAATCAGGATAAAAAATCATACCCTTAATCAAGACTTTAAATTTGGGAAGAACATGTTTTTTTCCATCAATGTTCATAATATCAATGAGAGCATTGAGTTGAAACTCATTTTCAATTTTCTCACTTTGTCCATTTTCAGAGAATTCGAAATATAGGTCACGTGCTTGTACATCTTCGAACTTCGATAGTCTCTTAAAATTTTTAATAACATTCTTCTGTAATAAACTCCAAGTTCCGTTGAAGTGTGGCATTTTGTATCTCTCTTTACTGTTTGCAAATTTATAAGTTGCCATGACTGTGGAAAAAATAAATAAATGTTAGGCATTATAAGGAAAGAAATATAGAAAAACAGATTACTTACTGCTTGAATCTGATAGTGGATAGCAAACAATTAACAGATTTTTGTCAGTTGTGTTGTCACTGGTAAGTTGCATTCCACTAAGAAAAATAATCTTATCATTCTGTATATAATATAAGCAGCATGGCCTCATTGCAAATCCCTCACAACCTATTTCATTTCATTTAGACAAACAAGAAGATGAACTCCTTGGCATAAGGTTCTTATTATTCCATATGTCTATTTTTTGGTCTACTCACTTAAGCTCTAATCAAGTTCTCAATGTTATATTTACTTGGTTTTAAATATAAATTTAGAAGAATAATTAGGTAGTAATCCATCTTGCTGATAATGTATTTTTAAAAATAAGGTGAATGAACTCCAAGGATTGAAAAATGAAATAAGATAGAGTTTATTTCTTTAAAATTCATATGATAAAACATCTTACTTTGGAATTTTGGAGGTATTTATATAATTAAAAATGAGTCAAAATTATCAATAATACAATAATAAATTACATTACGCAAAATTCCGATCATTGTTATTTGTTCACATGAAAAGTTTGTCAATGACTCATGATTTCTCCCTAATATTCAAAATTCGCAACTCATAATAATCAGACGATTTTCATTTTTTGATTTCATGGAGTAAGATGTATCATCTGATTTCTTACTAATCATATTTTCGCAGATAAAATATTTTGAAGGTCCATTATTATCAGATTTACACATTTCAAATTTACAAATCTCAATGCTGTCAATGTATATTTATTATATGATGGTTTCATCACAAAAAAAATGGTAAACTACTTTAGATTAAATTGAAAAAAATATCATATATCATTGTTTATTTAAACCATCAAATTTATTATCCTTAAAATATAATTTTGTCACGTTTATTTAAAGAGTACATATATTAAAGTAATTTATATACTGTATATTGATAGCACATATTAAAAGATGATAATANAGTTAATGGTAANTGATAAGCTAATTTAACTTTTCATGTGGTCATTTTTTCATCTATTTTATAAATTTGAAAAAGACTATAATACTCCTAATACCTTAATATAAATAGATATTATTACCTTTTACTAGTAATTGAATATTATACTTAAAATAATAAATTAATATAACTTACTATATGAAATAACAATTCCAAATTAAAATTTGATCATTTTGTTAAATTAAAAAAACAAGAAATTTTTATGTAAAAAAATTAAATACTAATTACAATTCCATACAACTATTCTGGTTACAAAAGAAAGGTTATTTTTACTTATTATTATTACTTGTAAATCAAAATATATGGTGGCAAAGATCATTATCATATTGACAAAAATTTTCTTTTAAACATGCGCAGTAAAATATATGAACGCAGCATCTTTTAATGCCGTAATTCTGGCCTAAATTTACAAATCACGTGATTATTTCCCATATTTCCGCCATCTGTTTTAATCAATGAATGAATCAGATGAGGTATTCTAATCAAATACATAATCTTTTCCATACTTTATATCCAAAAGAAATTCATGCTAATGGAATAAGATGATTAAAGGAATGCTATAAGCAGGGGCTTTACTGTATACAGTACATCTCATATATACACAAGAAGTATTAAAAAAGGAAAAAAATTGATACCATGAGATAAAAGGTAAAAGTAGTATTAGTTACCAAATGTAAAAATGTTGAAAAGCGTTCCAGAAAAAGAAAAAACACAAATATTTTAAATAACCAACCTGGATCATCTGATAAAAGAGATGATGTAAAACTGATTACAAAAAAAAAACAAGAAAAAAAAAGTATTGATCAAGAATCAACATCTGCAAATCCTTTACCTTCTTCTACTACAAATTCTGTATCTACAACACCTTCTATTACATTTAATGTCCGCTAATTTTGAAACAAAAGAATCTATACTTCTGGATCCTCTTAAAATTTCTGACCCATCTCCATCTGATACATTTTATATTTTACAGTATCTACTTTTGATTCTGATCCTTTATTATTATCGAATAAACAATTTAAATTTAAATTACAAAAAAAAAACATAATGCTCAGCTTCTTCATTAGTAATAATGGAAAGAAACATTTGATCTTTATGAACTTAAAGAAAAGATTCGTGATATTTTACATGAAAAATATGGATTGATAAATTATGAGAGTTTAAAATGATATATNGGCTGAAAATAAATAGATATGGAGCTGGTAATTGTAATGAAATGAATAGAAAATAGAAATGGTCATTCCATTAGTTTCATTAGTAAATATTTTGGAATTACTCAAGATCCTATTACTCAAGAGATTTTGATCATCATGCTATACTATAAACTGGATGATTTGATAAATTATATGACCATGCATTAGTGATTTTTATAGCATTAGTTGGCGTAATAAGTTAAATTATTTAGAAGAAATAATAGAAGGACTTAGGAATATACATAAAGCAGATATTATTAATAGAGATTTTCATAGTAGGAATATCTTTTTTGGGATTATGAACATGCAGTAATAGGTGATCTTGGAATAAGTAAATCTGCGACTGAAACTACAGATGAAATCCTCAAGATAAATTTTAAATGATTTTT
>QKYT01000129.1:83611-101348 GCA_003550305.1 Glomus cerebriforme | reverse complement strand
CTATATACAGTATAAGGAAAGATAAAAGAAGGAGTTTAAAGGAGTAGTTTATTTTTAAGAGGTTATAGAGTAAAAATGAAATTATAAAGAGAAGGTTTAAAGGGAATATTCAGTGAATTTATTTTTTTTAAATTTAGAGAAAGAAAAATCTTAAAGAAATAGTAGGTATTTATAAATTTTTATTTTACCTTTTGTAAAATTTACAAAGGATGTATCATGATAACTTATTATGTTTTTTTATTATTAATTATGTAATGTACTACTTAATATAGATTTATTTGTTCATTTTTTATTACCAAATTTATTATGNGCTAATCGGCTAAGCCAAATAAAGTATAATGAGTATAATGGTACATGAGTCACAATACGCATTGCATATTAGGTCATAATTTCTTATTTTTTTCTATAATTTAACGATGATAATTACAGTACATACAGTATAGTGTACAGTACGCCATCATGTTGTAATTTTTTGTATTAAATTATATTTTAATTTATGTTTCAGATCAGACTTACTATGGGTTTAGTCTCATTTTGAATACTAGAAGAAAAATCATGAGTCATCAAGTACAAACTATAAGTCTAAGTCTCATTAAATTATATAAATAACCCAATTATTTATTTTAATATTTTATTTTCTTCTCTCTATAAATTATAAAAAAAAAAAAAATTAAAGGTGGGCTTTATACACGCACAAATTATTTCTTTTCCTATATTTATTCTTTTTTGGCAGTTAACTTGGTGGTTTCTCTCGAGTGCTGCTATTCTTTTCTGGCAGTTAACTTGGTGGTTTCTCTCGGGTGCTGCTATTCTTTTTTGGTAGTTAACTTGGTGGTTTCTCTCGAGTGCTGCTTTTTCTTTTTCTGACAGTTAACTTGGTGGTTTCTCTCGGGTGCTGCTTTTTATTTTTCTGGCAGTTAACTTGGTGGTTTCTCTCGGGTGCTGCTATTCTTTTTCTGGCAGTTAACTTGGTGGTTTCTCTCGAGTGCTGTTTTTTCTTTTATGATCAATTTATTTTATTTTTACTTATGCCTACATTCTTTTTTATAGATGGGTAAAAAAAAAAGAAACTAAATCTATAAGGGTAAAAAATAATTTATGACAGAACTATAAACCATTCTAAGGAACATCATCAAAAAAGTAAGTCTATTAATTCATTTTTTTATTAATATTTAATATTATCTGTTATTAAAATTTTAATATTAATATTTAATAAAAAGTTTTTTTTTGTGATGATGGTTTTTAATTAATGATAAAAATTTTATTATCTGTTATGGATTCTACAGTATATTAAAACCATGGTAGTGACTAATATATCTTTAATCTTGTAACATTCTTATTGTCTTGAGACAATATTATGGTTCTTAATTTGAATTTCATCTTTTTTTTTTAAAAAAAAGCGAAATCCTAATTATGAAGAAAGATTTTTTTTAAAAATAAATTTTTATTAATTTAAATGTACTGTATAAATTTTTTAACAATTATAATAATAGTATCATTGCATTTAGATTTTAACATTAGAGCTGGTCAAAATTAGCATGTCTGTCATGTTTTGGGCTGATGGACTATAAAAAAAAATTAAATCATACAAACTAATTATAATTTTACTTTAAATTAGTATTATCCATCTATTCATCGTAATGGTTATGATTTAAAATACTGTAGATTTATTATATATTTATCACATTTTTTAACATTTTAACTCTAAAATGATTGTAAAAAAATATATATTTATTAGTATGGATTTCACTTTCTTTTAATATACAAATGGACTGAATCGAATAAGTTGTTTTTATTTTCCAACATAAACTGTAAAAAAAAGATTAATCATTAAAAAAAATCTCTTCACCTAGAAGTATGTTTATATAATAATTATACTAAAAATTTATGAATGTTTAAATACTTTTTACCAGGGGATATCTATTTATAGAATTTATAATTATTCGTTACAAAGTACACTAAATTTTGATTATAATATAACTAATATTCATACTGACATTTTTTAAGTACAAAAAATTTAGTTTAAAAAGTATGCAAATATGATAATGATCACGTAACATTCATGGACACGAAAAAAAATATATATAATTTATAAATAAAGGTAAGGTTTTGACCATCAAATATTTAATTTTAGCTTGATTTCAATCTTTTTCTTTCAGCAATTAATACCAATATTTTTTGTCATAAATTGTTAGGATTTTTAATTGGTAAATCTGGTAAATTGACCGGCCAAGCTCTATTTACTATATCTTAATTATCATAATTATTTAAATTTTTTTATTGGGTTTTCATGTTCTATTATTATTTTACTATTAAACTAAGATAAGTATATGTGTTTGATGCTTTAGTCTTACTTTGCTACTTTATTCTAAGTCTGATCTTTTTTTCTATATTCACCACGTAATTTACCGAATAATTCACCATCTATAATTGACACAATTATAGGATCTTTAATTAGTGGTATATTATTATCAATTGGAATCTACCTTTTAAAATATAAAAAACGTGATATAATAATACCGCCTCACGAGTAGTGTTACGATCCGGATGAATCCGTGATCCGCCAATCCGATTCGAAACGATCCGGATATCCGAAATGGATCCGCCAATCCGATTCGAAACGATCCGGATATCCGCCGGATGCATCCGGATTTATCGGATTGCGGTGTTCAATCCGGATGATCCGGATCATCCGGATCATAACTTTTTTTTTTTTAAAAAAAAAAAAAATTTCTTTTTTCACTTTAGTCTCATTAAAATTTTAAATTTTTAAGAACGTTTTATTAACGTTCTTCTCTTTTCTTTTCTTGTAGATTTCGGCTTGGACCTTCTGGAACAGCCTTTGAGGTAATTTCAATAAGGGGGAGGATTTATTTTTTTTTATTTTAAGAACTTTTATTAACGTTCTTCTCTTTTCTTGTAGATTTCGGCTTGGACCTTCTGGAACTGCCTTGGAGGATTTCTATAAGAAGGGGGGATTTATTTTTTTATTTTAAGCGTCATCCCGATTTTTATTCCCGAAATATCCGGTGTATCCAGTATAAAAAAATCCCTAATAATAAATAAAAAAAAAAATTATTTATTTAACGGATCATCCGGATCATCCGTCGGATCATCCGTCATCCGTCCGAAACTCATCCGGATGATCCGGATGAAATTCGAATCGGATGAATCCGCGGATTGACGGATTGACGGATTGACGGATCGTAACACTACTCACGAGGACCCTGAATATTGATGGGTTATATTTAAGATAGCAAATTAGTCCTAAAGTCCAAATTTGAGATTGGCAAATTATTATTATTAATATTATTACTTTAATCATTAGTCTAATCTTGGTTATAGTGTTTTTTTTAGCAAATCGTTCTGATGTTTCTGACACTTTATTAATAATATCAAATATTTTATTTATTTATTTTATCAATAATAGTTTTTTTAGATACAGATATATTTTGGGATAATAATAATTTACGCGGATGACCTATATCAGGATCTTAATTCACGGAAAAGAAACTATTACAATTATAAACCAATTGACTTTTAAAGCTCACTGATTATCTGACCGAAATACGTTATGACAAATATTTTAACGACATATGAATATACTGTAAAATAATCATGGGATGAAGATCTATAGTGGAGCAAATTAAAATATGATTTAATAGACTATTAATAGGAACTAATTCTCTCTCACGAGGTGATAACAAAAATAAAGTAATAGAAGTTAATAAAATATAACATTAAAATAAGGAAGTATAATAGTATTTATTTAAATTAAACAAATAATTCCTGATATTACAGACTCAGCTGGCACTCCCTATAATACTGTATAAGAATAATAAAAATATGAAATAAATAAAATGAAATCAAAAAAAAAATCCCCTTCTTCTAATCATAACTTCCAAACTATATTCGTATATAGGTTATATTTAAAGTTACATAAAACATAAATTATCTATAGTATACAGTATATGTTGTGCGTCAGATATCAATTTGCGTCGGGTGTCGACCGTGGATGATCTTTATAATGCCCTAAGAAGGTTTGGCCAGCATTAGTCATCTGACGCACGTCAGCTGCAAATCGACACCTGACGCACAACATATATAAGCAATTCGTTGTAAAAACAACATTCTCTAACGTCAAAAAGAAGCAGAATACATAATACAAGAAAACTACCATTTTATACTAACTAAAAGTAAACCTATTGACAATTTCCCAACAATGATTAATGGTTCTAAAAAATTAATACTTTAAAATTTGTTCTTCTATAACATTTTTTAATTCTTCCACATATTCCATTTGTTTATTTATCTCGTTTGTCAGACCCTCTATTTCAATTTGTTTATTTCTTAGTTTGTGTATTCCCTCTGTTGATATATTTGTCACGTTGGTTCTTTTTTTTATCTCAATTGTTTGTTTTTTTATGCTTTTTGTTATTTTTTCCACCTCTTCTGTTAGTTTTTCTATCTGCCCTTTATATTTATTATCACTACCTTGATTCAGATAAACAGAAATTGCTGTATTTACTTCTTCAGGCCCATCACCAAAATGTTCAACTAATCTAGTAAAAGATATACTGCAAATTCCAAATGCTATCTTTGTAGTAATAGAGTTTGTGCTAATTAAATATCCCGATATAATAGCTGGATAAATAATCATTGAAATTACATGAAGCCATCTCAAAGGTTTAATAAAATAATTAGTAAACCGTTCTAATTTTTTAATTATTTCATTTTCTGAAAATATTGATCTAAAGGAACAATACAACATTAATATAAAACCAAAATAATATACTACAAGAATTGATACATTCAAATTTTTGCATTTGTTAATTCCAAAGTTTTTAATACAATAATCGCTAATGTGATTATAATCAAAGGATAATCCATCAGTATCACCGTTAAGAAGGGCGCTATACCCCACAAATGATGACATAGTAAGCACAAAATTGAGCAAGTAAACGTACACATCGCTACGATCGTGCCATTTCGTTTTCTTATTATTCACTTCATTACCTATTTCCCTTATTCGGAGTAATAAAAATATGATGTATAAACTTATTCCCAAAAATGCTATACCGATGCCGCTCACCAAAAATAATATCTTATTAAATTTACTATTATATTGATACCATTCAATTCCTGTGATCAAATTGTATATGATACAAGATCCAAATATGATGAAATCATCAAATATATTTATAAATGATAATTTCTTTTTTTTATCATTTTTAAAACCATTAAACAGGCCAAATATCAATACTGGAAGTAATCCAGTTAAAATTGTATTAGTTGTATCATCGGTTGGATCATATGATGATGACATTTTGTAAATGAAGTTACATATATTGAGGTAAAATAAGGTTCTTTATTTATAATTTCTTTCAAATAAAGAAAGTCAAAAGGAAAAGAGATTATTTAATAAGTCAAAAAAGTTTTTATGCAATGATTAGAAAATTGTAAATCTTTTTTTATTAAGCGATCAAAAAAATTATTTATTTGTCGCACAAATAGCGATTAATATATTATTATGAGCACATGCATATAAATGTAACATTTTAGTTTTATATTTGAATGAAATTCAAAATTTTTTAATGAATATTAATTTTCTTTGTTATCTATTTATGTCAATGTATAAGATTAATCGGACTTGAATTTAATTAACCAACCCAAGTTTACTGTACATTACACAAATATCGGGGGGATTTTTTTTTTGCATCCATATGTATTATTATTATTTTTTTTATGTAATTTTTCGCGACTATACTGTATGTAACTCGGTGCAATTCTGGAAGATATAAAATTATTTTTATAAAATAATTATTCATGAAATTATAAGTAACAATAAAATAGTTTTTTATAAATCATGTACAAAGCGAATTCTTTTTTTTTACAATTAAAATGTATTCAAAATAAATTTATTTTTTTTTTTAAAAAAAAAAAATTAATTTCATCCGACATCACGTGATTTGTAATTTTGGCCCGAATTATGAGCTTGACCAAAATTAAAACTTCGGTCAACTAACATTATGTAATAGTTCATAGTAAGTTTTTGCTTTAGAAAGTCAAATTATTATATCAATTATAATTTTTACACGTATTGCTATAAAACAGTGATTGTCACCGCTTAATTCCGACTAAACATTATGTTATTGGCCAGAGTTTACGAAAAAATTAATGTTGTTAAATAAAAAAAATGAACCTTTTCTTCTTGTAAATTTACAGTATATAATAAGGTGATTAATTAAATTGTAATTTTTTTTATTGAAATATAATTTAAATATAAAATTTATAAAAATTATTATTAGACTGGTGAGGAAAAAAAAATCTCACACACTGTTTCTTCCAGACATTTTTTCGGATACATTCAGGATATAACCTGATTTCAAAATCTTAGTATAAAATAAGTATAATGTCAGCCCTACAGTAACTATGCTCCTTTCTTCACATAAAAAAAAATATTATTTAAAATTAATATCTTTCTAAGTTTTCCAAATTTTAAGTAAGCAGTTCACATTTGACAATCTGCAAATAAAAAGAAAAGTAACAAACATTTTATTTTATAAAGGTTTTATTAGAAAATTACTCTTAATTTTATCAACTTCAATATCATTTTAAGAAAAGTCTGAATTAATATTCTTATTAACGTAAATTTACAAACTATCTTTCTCTTCTAATAGTTCATTTCAAGTCTTTAAAATCCTGACTTTAAATAATATCATGATCGAGTTTCTAATGATATTGTCAATATATAAATAGATCATCTGTTTGTGTTAAAATTGTCATTTTTGTAATTTAATTATTTCTTACAAAAAAAAATATTTTTTATATTTATAAATATTATTATTAATTCAAAAAATTTTTGCATTTTCAATTATCTATATTATCTAAATATATAAAATAATTAGTTCTGCAAATTCTTAACTTCTAATATAAGAAATGCATATCTTTGTTTTTTTTCATTTATCTTTAATGAATTAATATTTGTAAATTACCAATTCTTTTTAACAAATTAAAGAAATATAATCTGCTCAAATACCTAATATGAAATATATTAAAATAAATAATATTTATAATTTTATAGTCATAATTTTTTATTTTAATTAGATAAGTAAAAAAAAATAACTGAATAGATCAAACTGCTTATTATATATAATTGTTTTTTTGTAATTTAAGGATATTTCTTCACAAATTGGAAGCAACATTGAACAATAACTATTTAATAGACTCTCAATGTATTGTTTTATGTTGTTGATATTTTAACTACATAAATTACTATTTAAGCTATAAAATAATATTTTACCCAAATAATATAGTAAACAAGATTCCTAACACTAATTTGATGATTTAGTATATAGGATTAAAAAACTATTATTTACTTTGTATTTCCAAAAAATATGTTTTTCCCTCTACTTTTTTGTCTCCTTATTTATATTAATAATCTGAATATTTAGTCAATATAAATTTTTAATTCATTGATTCAAGGATACTGGTTAAATAAGCTAAGGTAAAAAAAAATTATGCAGATTTTACTTAATTCATAATAACTTTCAGTTAAAAAAATGCATATCTATTTTAATATAATAACTGGTAAATCCAGTACCATGTTGGGTCAGTACTAGATTTTGAATGACTCTGTTATTATTGTTATTTACTACTTATGAATCTAATAAAAGATTCCTCAGTTGTACTTATTTGAAAGTACTTATGATTGTTTTATTCATACTATAACTAATGATGATTTGAAACATTTGAAACTGTTATTTATTTTTTGTTTGAATACTTTCAGTTCGTATTCATTAATGATGTCATTAATTTTCTATTAAAATAGTTTTATAATCAAATAAATATTTACTTATAAAAGAAAGTCATTATTAATGATTGAATAATAGTTTAGAAAACAAAATTTAAACATTTAAAAGAAATTTGCTCACAAATTTTATTAAAGGTTTGAAAAATAAGTTTTGAGTTTATAAACTCTTTAGAACTGATGGCTTTATAAAGTAAATTTAGTTTCATTATAAACAGAAATTGGTAGTGATATTACTTTACATTTTAATCAAATGCTTAACATACAAATGCATCGCATAATATAATTAATTTTATGTTGTATTTTTATACTGATAAGTTAACATAATATACTTGATTTGTTAAAGAATTCTGCTATTTATTTAGTTTATATTTTTACTATTTTTTAATATATTAATACAAATTACTATAAATATTATAATATAATTAATAAGTTTATAACATTATAATTAGACTGTATTTATACAAAAAGAAGACTTTACATAAAAATAATTCATCACTAAACAAAGATTCAAAAATTATACCAGTTTTAGCTGCTAGTTGTAAAGGATCAAATGTTTCTTGTCCAAATATATTTATGATTGTAAATCATGTCAAATAATGAAAGATCCCTTCAATTGATTCATAATAGCCTTTTCAAATATTTTACCGAATTATATAACCATATTCAATCACATTTGCCATAATAGCATAATAAAACAAAATCTATCAATAAATTTTTTTTGATATGATAATGAAAAATATCAAAACATCATTCATCTTTAAGGATTTAAGTTGTGTAGCTATTGTGTTTACATTTAAAGAATATGTATCATTAATTTCTATGACCTGTTTTAAAGACTTTTTTTTCATAAACAAATTCTTAATTAGACTTAGGTCCCTACTATAAAATAATATGTCATTTTTTACTAAAACTTAATATTTAAAAAATGTAGTTATTTGAAGATAATAATAAGGATTAAGTTGTCGATAAAATTAATGATGACGGACAGTTTATATGAAAAAACAGATGATGATATAGATAATCTATATGAACGAAATATACTTGACCAATATTATAGCTTATGCCCTGAATGTAATCAACCAAAAACATCGGAAAATTGGTACAAAGAATGCAATTCAAGAAATGTCAACAAGCTTTTGATATTAATTAGACTAGTGAAAATGAGTATGTAGATAGATTCATTCAAGAATCACAATTACATCAAGAAATATTCAATTTTAGCATAAGGAAATTTTAGCATAGTATATGAAATAGAAAGAATAATAGATCATTAGGATTATGAGACATAAGTTTGGAAACGTTCAATTGGCAAATTTATTGAACAAGATTATAAAGATGCCAATAATCCTAAAATTAAAAATCCCTCTCTAAGGTAATGAAAATCATGATTTTATTGTAGTAATAAAAATTTTAATTGCTATATTGCTAAGTAATAATAAAACGTGATAATTATAGTCAAATTTTTTAAAATACAGTGGAAATTACATGTACAATGTCAGCATAGAGCATGGTTAAATTATGCTTTTCTCTTTCATTACTTGGAATAACGCAGGATTCAAATACGTTAAATTATATGATTGTAATGATAGAGTAGCATAAGGAACAATTTATTAATAAACAAGTATGATACAGATAATAATTACAGCTTGACAAAATTTCTTGTTTTCCATCGTCCATCTTCGAATATTTGTTCGCCAGATATTAAACAACCATGTAATGGTTTTTTTTTTGCAGTCCTCATTATTATAAATTATCTTTAATTCATGGAGATTTCATAATGGAAATATACTTTATAGTTTTTATAGTATTTCGATTATTAGTATTCTTTGACCAGCATCATTTACAGTACGTTTTAAAATCTGATAACATGAAATTATCAGAATATTTTTATAAATTAAAATAGTGGTCAAATTCAGAATTAATACTAGATGATTTTGAATCTTTTTTATGAGCTGGAAAAATCGAATATTAAAAAAAAAAATTATTTAAGGATAATGAAATTTAAGAAAATATGGAAATAGTTAAAAATTTAGGTATTACTAAATTTGGAATTAATTTGTGAATTTAATTATATTTGAAACATTAATAATATTTGTGTGTGGCTGCGGTTTTGGCTTTGTTTCGCTTTAATCAAAATGTGTAACGCTAAAATCAAGATTTAATCGATTAAAAAAATTCGTTGATTTGATTATCATTTTCCCTTCTCCCTTTTAATTTTATAATTATTTTTATTATACATTTTACATATTTAAAAGTACAAATATTAGTGAAATAAACTTTAATTTATTTATAAAATTATATTAATAACCCAACCCTTAATTTTATATAAATATTATTTGTTTTAATATGAAGTATTCTGTGCATAAACTTATTGAACTTGATTATCCCAGAACACAAAATATTGTTGAAGGATATGGAATATATTAATTGGAAAAGCACATGCTAGTGTTTATACAATTATAGAAGAAATGTGCAAAGAACAACATCAAACTGAATCATATAATAACTTATTATACTACAAATTTAATAAATAAAAAAATTAAATTCATAATCTTTATAATTAACTCACTTCAATCAAAGTAATACCCATTATTTCAATTAATTTAAAACAAGCATGTCTCATTATTTATTATTAATCATTAATATTTAAGACATATTATATATTTTTGTGGTATAAGTCCAAAAGAAAATTAACTCAGTAATTAGAATAATTAAGATGGATCAGACAATTTAAATGTTTTATATTTGGATTCAAGTATTTATTAACTCAACACAAATGATTGCGAATTTTATCTTATGATTTGCAAGAAAACATACAGCAAGACTGATAATAAATCTACTATATAATATTGTTTTACTCAACAGCTTTAACTTCTGAATCTATAGATGTCAAATTCTAAGCTTGCTAAAAAACCAACAAATATATTTATGCAGAAATTAGCCACATATATGAATTTACAGAATGTTTACCTAAGATTTCACAGTCAAGAAGATTACTGCAGTTTTGAAGGTGGATGATATTGTCCTGACAAAAGTAAATTTACTACTTTTTTTCCTCAGAAAACATTGAAATTCAAATCAAAGATTTTGATATCGAAAGATTAATACAGAAACTTCAAATATTAATATATTTTTATTGCCATACAGGCAAGGTTTTGAACCTTAATATACATAATCAATTAATCAACTATAATATTTATGAATGTGTGAACAACAAGGAAATATCTAAATGCTGATTCAATGTGAGAGTATTCATCATGTTTTTGGATTTCTTAACATAACTACTAATGATGACTGAAAGACTTGAATCCAGAAACATATCCATTGACTCAATATTGAAAACTAACAGATAATGAGCTGATTTATTTAATGGACATCAAACAAGATTTATTCAAAACAGTTTCAACAATTGTCAAATAATTACATATTATTTTATGAATGTTGAAGAAAATAAAAACTATTTCAATAATAGAAGAATTCTATTATTTAAACAATACTGCTGCGAACCATAAGAAATATGGTTTAACGGTTCTTCAGTTTCTTCTTCTCACCCTGTACTTTTCGTATTTCCAAATATTCCCCTGATTCTAATGATTTCGGTAAAATTCCAAACTCTATCACCCTCTTATTATATAATTATCAATTGAATTTATAAAATCCAAATATCTTATAAAAATTATTCCAAGATTTAATTAAATTTAATGAATAGCAGGATACCGATCTATAATCACAATTTATTTTAAACAAATTTTGAAAAGGCTGTTATTAATTATGCATAATTTCAGTATGTTCAAAATAAAGGGAATTTATTCTCAAAGTATTTATCATAAAATACAGCATTCTGATTTTTGCTATTCAATATGGAAATAATGAAAATTTTAGTTCATTTTATTGACTTACACATTCTTGTATTTGCTTACTTGCCATTCTTACGACATTTATTTGATGAGTTACTGAATAATAGATAATGTAAAGAATTATTTACTTTTTATTGTGCCTTTCGCAATTATAGGGTATTAAAATACTACACGATAGAACTATTTATCAATGGTGATGTTGAATATAATTAAATAATGGATATTTCAGTAAATACAAAAGAAATCAAGGAATGGTTCGAAATTTATTATACATGGCAGTTTAATTTTAAAAATTCTATTGATATTAAAAGTAAAATAAAAAATCAAGTTCATTTAATATAAAATCAATTCTGCAAGAGTATAAGATTTACAAAAAGTTATGGACTTTCTTTGAAGTGTTACACAATATTTCATCTAAATAATTTATTTAATTCTTAAAAATATTTTAATAGAAATTTGTGATTTAACCATATTGTATTTAAAATTTTGTACTAGATTCTGTTGTACTTGCAACAGTTGTAACTCGTTAAAAAATCTTATATTGGAGCACAATTACGAAAAGAAATGCTAAATTAACTTATTATTATAATTAAATAATTATTTATTAAAAGAATAAAGAAAAAAGTAAAATCACTAAAAAAAGTAAAGTCATTTAATGAAAAACTTTATTTATAAAATACAGTAAATAAATGCCATTTTAATTATTTTAAAAATTAAAAATAAAATTTTCAGTCTAAATAAATATGTTTATTAAAATTTTATTTTCTCACTACATGTAAGAACATATAAATATCGATATAACTTGATATAACAAAATTCTTTAAAAAAATTTCATATATGTCCCAACATATCATTATATAAAAGGTTTGACTGTAATCATTGATTTTGCTGTTATCCGTTTAACATTCTCCTTTAGTATCATTTTGTAGTATTCTTTTTCCAATTTATAATTTTTTCTTTTTGTATTACTTCATTAACCTTTTCTATTTTATTTCTATTCCTTTTGATTTCTTTTTTTTTTTGTTTTTATTGGCGGTAAAGCATCAAAATAATTAAGGCCAAGTTTGAATGTTAACTTATTGCAAAAGTTCTTTAAATAAATAATCAGCAAAATTATGATTACTGTACACGGAAACTATGAAAGTCAGTACTATTAAAAATTTTCACAATTTCATTTTCTTTTCTATGCTTAAACTACATAATGTACTGTATATAAAAAGTTACTTTAAGTTAAAAGTGTGTTGAGATTACTAAACGATTACCAGCAATACTTGAGATTACATAGTTTTTTTGCAAACATTCAGTTTTAAGTATTTATTTGTCTCTTTATTATTGTTAAAATACATTTTTTCGGTATTGGAGTCTTTTTTTTATAAAATTTTATCTTTTTATATAATAACTAGGCGTAACCATCGCGCTGCGTCGGGAAAGCAAACAAATAAAAAATTTTTTAAAAAAAATTTTTATTATAGCGGTTTACCAATATATTTCTTCTTCTTTAAATTCCCATAGCATTCCATCAAAAAAAAAGAAACATTTCCACAGTTGATAAAGAAGCAATAACCAATGGTAAAGGATAATAAAGGATGGTTAGCCAAAGAAATAGTTGGCAAATTTTCCACAAAATTTCTCTTCATAATTATTACAGGTATATGAGAGTAGAGGTTTAATTGCTCAGAAGAGGTGTTTTTTTTTCTAGTTTTTTGCTGCTGAGCAAACTCCTTATTCTCTGCTCCTTTTGATAAATTTTTAATCTTTCTCTGATACTTAATCATTAAACACTTTTCCTCCGCCACTAACTTTTTCAATTCCTGATGAAGTTCCAGTAGATTTCAAAGATAAAGGTTAATCCATCTATCTCCTATCTAATGTGAATTCTTTTGCTTTCATCATCTGTATATTGACTAAGTCATAAAGCTTTGATTGTAGAAATCCCAATTTTTTTTAAAAATTATTGAATCTTCACTTTCTCCAAATCTGTGTGGGTGTTGATATTATATGAGCTCATAAATAAAATAATCAATATAATATACAGTATAATAAGAAAATGAAGAGGGAATTCTAATCTAAACCAAACCGGCAGATAGGATACACCCGACCATCTGACTGGTCTTCCTTGCCTGATATGAGGAAGACCTCTATATACAGTATAAGGAAAGTAAGAAGAAGCGAGGTTAAAGGGAGTAGTTGTTAAAAGAATAAAGATTAAATAACTTAGGATAATAATTAACTGATAACATGTGCAAATATACTCGAAATTCTATAATTAAAAATATCTAGAATTTATTGCACGGCCCTATAGGATCATGCTGATTTTATTTGACCTATATTTTAATCATTGTACAATATTGAAGATCAAAAGTTTATTTGCGTACAATATTGATATATTAATAAAATATTAAGAATTTAAGCATCTGCAATATTAATTTATAGTTTAATTATATAATAATCTACGATTTTTTCAATTATTTTTATCTTTCAATAGGGNTATAATTTTCAAACTAACTTGTTTTAAAATCCCACTATTTATCAAATTAACTAAATTATTTGTATTCATAATAATTTCTNAGTTAGAATCAATTTCTTGTTATTTAGAAAATTATAAAGATAATTTGTATAAATAAAATTTNCTATAATATTTTATATAATACTGTAAACTTATTAAAGTTTTTTCATAAATTCTGCTATTTTCGCGTGGCATATTAAAGAGTAATAATAAAGAAAATTTATTTGAAACNATAAAAGAAACATGTAAAAAAGAAATATGATAGGAAGTAAAAAGTTTATTGTTAAATAACCTTTAATAGACTTTTATAAAGCATGATCTGCATTAGCCGTACGATAATATAGATATTGTACGGTGGTATTTCATTGGTTAATGTCACTTCGTGACATTAACCTATATAAATGCACATCGTACAATATCCATTAAATATAAAATAAGTCAAATTATGCATGATCAAATAATTCATCATTCAATAAAGCAAACATTATTACATTATTATTTATTTGTATTTGAAGTATTCATATAATTTTCTTTAGAAATTGATGAATCAAAATATGGAATTACAAAAAAATATTAGGGTATAATCAAAGAAGATTTACTTGGCAAAGAGATATTGGGTGTTATTATTATTAGTTTATTTTAATCTCGTAGAACAAGATTTATAAAGTTACTGTTGTATCGGGTTAGTATTTATTTGTCATAAATTCATTATACATATAAAACATTTATAATTTACTAGTCTAGTTTGGGATATAGTTAAATTTTGGATTTGGGATACACCACCTCATGCAAATGTATTACTCCGCAAGATGATGATTCAAAAAATAATCATCGAAAATCTCCACATGATGATTATGATGATTATATCCCTTTGGCGTTTGGGCTGCAACAGTATATATTTTTTTTAAAAAGAAGTCATGTTTCTTAATATATTATGTGGCAAATTAAATCCCATATTTGGTTCAATTAGGCCTTTTTGATCATGTATAATTTATCAATTAGTTGAATACTAGGGAGAAATCATGATTCATTAACCAATTATAGAAACTTTCATGTGAACAAATAGCAATGATCGGAATTTTGCGTGATGTAATTTATTATTGCATTATTGATAATTTTGACTCATTTTTATATTCGTAATATTTTTTATTATATAAATACCTCCAAAATTCCATATTATTTTTTTTAATTATCATATTAAATATATTATATTAAAATATCCTTAGAGCTCATTCACCTTTTTTAAAAATACATTATCAGCAAGATGGATTACTACCTAATTATTATTATAAGTTTATTTTCCCTCTATCCTTTTTCCCAACTATTCCCTCAATAAACTTCTTATTATCTTCCTTATACTGTATATGAGGTCTTCCTCTATCAGGCAAGGAAACCAGTAATACCAGTCAGTTAGTCAAGTATCTTCTATCTGGCGGGTTTGGTATTTTTTTTTTAAATTCCTTTAAACTTCCTCTTCTCTTCCTTATACTGTATATAGAGGTCTTCTTCGTATCAGGCAAGGAAAGACCGGTCAGATCTGGCTGGTTTGGTTTAGACTAGAATTCCCTTTCCATTTCCTTATATATATATTTATTGACTACTTTATTTATGAGCTCATGAAATACAAACACCCATCCAGATTTGGAGAAAATGAAGTTTAAAGAGAAATTTGTATTCATTTTATGGACATAAACAAAGCTTTATAACTCAGGCAGAAACAGATGATATTCTACGATTTCTGCAAAAAAATTAAAAGAATGTGTAAAGATGGTGAATTTAACGCAGAATTTTTTTTTTATCATCAACAAAATTAACTGGTAGTGATATATAAAAAAGATCACAAATAAAAGAGAGCACCAGAGAGAAAGAGGGGTATGAAAAAAACACTAAGAAGAAAAGAACATAGAACAAGAATGAACATTTTTAATAACAAATAACATAATGATGAAGGACAAAATTACTGAATAATTAGGTGGATTGGACGAAGTTTATTTTACCATTCCTTTACAACCAATACTGTAGAAAATTAAATGGAATACTGTATGAATTAATATGGAAAAGGTTAAACAAATAGGCATAGCAAAAGAATAAGCTAACATACAATATGATAAAACAAACATAAAAGAAAATTTAGAGCAAAACATTTGCAACTTTTGAGTTTATATCAAAGTCTAAAGGAAAATTTTAATTATGACAAATGGGAAAAATAATAATAAATCAAAATAAACAAATATCGGGAGTAAATAATGATAAATAAATAGTCAAAATCATATGGTGTAAGATGAATAGAATATCATACAAAAAACTGGATATATGGGTAGAATAATGGACAACAAAAAAATTAATATAACAACAAAAAATCAGAATTAATCAATTAGAAATAGATATATGATAAATAAATACAAATAGTTATTATTTTGAAAGACATACAGAATAGTTATTATATTAATTTTTAGTTTATTATTTTGTAGAAGATATAATTTCAATAATACAAATACATATTTCTTCATTTTTTTTTTAAAAATTATGATTAAGAGATGAAAATAATTTATCATATTCTATAAAAAATAAAATTGCAATATTTTCATTTAAGAGATACATAAAAAAACAAATATTATGAAATTTTTGTCTTTAGATAGATAATATGATGATTTGGAGAATAAAAAAAAAATTGGTGATTAATTATCATTATTTAAATGTTAATGTTCGGCAAATAAATAAATAACTAGCTGTGATAAAGTTATAAGAATATATTTTTTAGTCTTTTCTTTTGTCAATTTCTAAAAAAACTGATTTGTCAGAGTTTGTTATAGCCTAGAAGTGCTTCCCTTCGCATAAATCATAATAAATCAGTTCTATTGTGCGACTGCAGCTAGTACGAATGAAAACAGGGTTTTTGGTATAAGAAGCTATAAGACGAGGTATTTCGGGAAAAAGAAACCACGAGGCAAGGTAAGGGGAAGCTGGTTTATCAACTTATCTAGTCAATCAATTTTAAAGATAAAAATTAATTGCAGTTCTCCGTTAGGTTATGTTCAAAGTTAACTTATTTTTAATTAATATATTGTTATAATGAATATTTAGATAGGACCCCGAAATATGCATACAGAGGTCAGATCCAACCAAAAAAAAAATTATTATTAGCTGTACGCCTTTTTTCAGGGCCGGAATTACGGTAATGTCAGTCAGTTACTAAAATAAATAATAAATTTCTGGCTGACATTATCAGAATTTGTCCAAAAAAGGAAAGATTTACATGAATTTTTTGGTTCATTATACGCCGGGGTCCTATTTAGATTATTTGGTAATTTTTTTTTTATAGAAACTTATCACAGTTTTTTTTATGAAATAAAGCTTATATAATGAAAAAAAATATTTTTAAAATATTCCCCTTAAAAAATATGAAACATTTGACAATATATAATTCAATATTAATTAATTTTATGTAAGGAAATTTAATTGGCAATTAAAAAGTTTAACCGATTTTAGTATGAGCATATAAGCCACATTTATAGGGGTCAATTAAATTTCCGATTACTAATACAAATATATATATACATA
>QKYT01000129.1:67598-79302 GCA_003550305.1 Glomus cerebriforme | reverse complement strand
ATCAAAAGNTCTTAACTTTTAAGTATAGATCAGGCACAGATCCGCACAATTTAAAAACTATTTATACATGCTAATCTAAACGTTACGATTTTCCATGAATTTTTTTAGTTATATAGATGAAGTTATCAAAATGTTCATAACTCAAATTTCTTCCTTGAAAGAATTGTCTTATTCTTATTATGATAATACTTATATAATGGACTCAGATGATATATCTTTCACTTATTTTTCTGGAGCAACAGATTGTTTAACAAATCTTTCAAAATTACGCTGTAGTTTAAGTCTCTCTTCTGAATTTTTTTATTATCTGTCCAAAATATGTCATAATTTACAATCACTTAATATAGTCTTTGGACTTGATATTACAAAGGTTCCAAATGAGTTGAAAGAATTAATTTCTTTACAAAATAATTTAAAGGATTTAAAAATAACAGCTGCTTATCGCGGAGATTGGAAGGATATCATACCCTCTTTAACGAAGCATTCTAATACATTAACAAAATTACATCTCAATAATGTTTTTACTGATAATTTATCAGTATCATTCATTGCTTTATTCTCAAATTTACAAGTAATTAAATTTTCATACACTACACGGAACTTTGGAGAAAAACAATTTAGTGATTTTGAAAAGTTACAAAATGTAAATTTTCCCAAATTACAATATTTTAGTATTCCTTATCATTTTACAAAACCTGAATATGTTATGAAATTTCTAGAAAATAATGGAAAAAAGCTTAAAAAATTTGTTACAACGGAAGAAGATTATGCTTTAAATTTATCTACAGCTAAATTTTGTCCAAACCTTAAAAATCTTTCTATAACAATTAGATGTGATGAATTGGATACATTAAGAATTATATTAAATAGTTGTCAATATTTAGAAAGTATTAAAATTCGGCGTGGAGTAAGTTATTTAAGTTATAAAGAAATATTAGAAACCATTGCAATACATTCACCAGAAAATTTTTGTAAATTAGAGATGTACAATGATTTACTTTCAAATTCAAAATTACTTCCAGAAGATTTAGAATCCTTTTTTATAAGTTGGAAAAATCGACCATCAAAAAAATCATTTACTTTATTAATTAATAAAACATATAGTAGTAGTAATATTAGTTTAGAAGAAAATGAAGAATGTATGAAAATTATCAAAAAATATAAAAATTTAGGTATTATTAAGAAATTTGAGACGAAATTTAGAGAAAAAATCTAGATTATATACTATAAATATTAGTTAATTCCAGCTTACAAATTTTTTACTATTATTAAAGAAAATTTTTAATTTGTTTCTCGATCTAATTGACTAGAATACTTTAAGCTATTTTTTATGTAAAGTTTGGCAAAGAATTTAAAATTCTTTGCAAATGATTAATTTGAAACATAAGTATTGTTACCAACTTCAATTATTATCATAATATTGATGTTGTGCTGCAGAGATTTTGCGATCCAATTTTTTTTTCTTATTACTTTTTTATTCAAAATTTAATGCTAAATCTAGCTGAAATTAATTACTATTCACTAATTAACAAATATTATCTATATTAAGTAGTATTGTCCGTAAAATAGAAGATAAAAAAAAATAATAAAATAAAATAATAACAACATTTTATACTGCACTAACAAAAATCCAAAAGTTTAACCCAATATCAAGTTCAGTTGCATATTTACAACCACTCTTAACGTTTTGAGAAATAACCTTTATTATCAAAAATAAAATAACATCTTGTTTACTAAGTATAATGGCATTAATTCTAAGCTTATTTAATAAACTTACTCCAGGACCAGGAGAACCACAATATTTCACATCATATTTATTTGTAACAAGTAAATCTAAACTATTTTGTGATATGAAAACTTGAATTAAAAATCATTAAAATTCCTGTATTATCTCCTCATTTGGTTATTTGTAAAAAAAATATTGATTATTCCATCTGGAAGTTTACATTCAATCAAATCAACTTTAATTACTAAAGGGAAGAAACCAATCGTTTATTTCTTATTATTTACTAAAAACAAATTTACTAATTAATTTTAAACTTATCAATCTAGTTCACTGTACATAAAGACCATATGTTACAGCTAATTTAACAAGTCAAGTTTGTAAAAAAAAAAAAAAATAATAATTAATAAAAGAAAAGTGTTAAAGTCATATAAAGTCATATAAACATAAAACATCTACCTCCTTTAACAATTGCTGATGATGGACTTGCAGAAACAGGTATATAGAGCTGTAACCGAATTAAATGTAAAATTGTAAAAATTTTTTGTATTGCTAGATCAAACATCTCAAATGTAATTTAATAGACAAATCTTGATCTTCAAACTGTTCACGTTTTGAATCTTTAACATATTCGAATATAATTCTAAATAAAAAATTAATATTATTTATATTTAGTTAAGAATCTTTAGTTAATACTTAAAAAAGTAAATTATTTATTTGTTACCATAAAAATCCAAATCGAATCGGTTAAAATTTTTTTTTGTTGACCAGTGAACGGAAATTTGATATATTTACAAAATTTTTTTTTACCAAATATTGGAAATTGAGTATAATTATTACTCCTAAAAAGATCAATTAGTCCAACTTTAGGACCAAGAAACATTATAAATTCATTATCAACAAAACCCTAATATGACAAATATATTTGTATTCTCCATCATCATCATATGAAAGGTCGATCAAATCTATCTGTTAATGTAAAATTTGGGATTTAAATTTTTTTTTAGTATGATTATTATATTATAAAAATAAAATCTAAATACAAAATTTGATTACCTGAACGCGAGATAAAAAATTTCTTGCAATAATTGGTTTATCAGCTAAAGGATGAAATGAAGGTTTGCAAGTAACACAAATAGTACAGTTATTGACAAATTTCTCCATTAAATCTTGCTTTAACCAACCTTATCTTTCTTTTATAGTTTTCCATAATTGACTTTGCCCTGCATGCTGGTCTATTTCACATGAGTTCTACAAAGTGCTTCATAAATATTCTCAAGTATAAGAACAGGTTTATTAAATGTTTTAACCATTACTCTAAAATCTTCAGGAGTAACTTCTTCCAGATAAAATCATTTTTTGGCCCAATTACGAGTATTTTTATCATAAACATGAATATTTTTAGGGTCTAACAATATTGTTTTTATTTTATTCAAAGGTTCTAGATTTATTAATGCCTTGTCTCATTTACAATCTGACATTTTATTAAGATAATTATTTACTATAGTTTCAAATGTTTCTCTACTAATGAAGGTATATTCCATTGTGCTTTTTTTAAAAAAACAAATCTGTTCAAAATAAAAGGTGTTTGCTAAAAAAAAAAACAGATCACGAGTAATTGATTTATTAATGCATCAGATGACCCTCAGCTATCAATCAATAAAGTGACGCGCGTCAGTTATCACCTGACGCAGGTTGAACAACATATATAAGTATCTAAAAGTGAGCTAATTATAAAAATCCTTCATTTTCTCATGGTATATACACTTTATCTTTCCTATCAAAGAAAATATTTATTTCTTGTATTAATTTGAATAATTAATCTTTAATACCTGATAATTTCCTTTGAGCAAGCAATAATTCATCATGTAAATTAATTATTTTTAAAGAATAAATTTAACAAGTTCATTTTGTACATTCAGTACAATTAAGATGATGATTTTGCTTTTTTTTCAAGAAAAAAAGTTTATTGTCAAGAAACAATTGAACACTAATTATCTTTTTAGTTAGTGGCTCTGCTGAATAATGAAATTATAAATGCAGAAAATTTTGACATCACAAAAGTTAAATATAGATAAAATATGCTTTTCAACTATAATATGCAATTTTAGTCAAAGAAATTTTAAAATGTTCATATTCTATGATAATATTAATAATTGTACTTAGTATAGCTTCTATAAAAAAGTGAAATATTGAAGAATCAAATATTGAAACTCATAATAATAATGGTAAATATTTATTTTATATAATATTTTTATTTTATTTTGCTTATATTTATTATTTAAATTTTTAATTTGTTAAGAGAAATGAGAATTCAAACTTTTTTATTGTTTTTTGCATCTTATCTCGATCCCCTTAATATATTAATATATAATCATAAATTACATTATTATATTATTATTAATAAAAGAATAACATATCTATCCATATGTTTTAAAGAAATTGGATCAATATTCGATAAAAAAAATAATCAATTTGAGGTGCAGAATTTTGATAATGATGTGATCTCAAATTTTTGACGTATGACGCAATTAAAAAAAACTAATATTCAATGTTAAAGTTTCTTTAAATAAATTAACCAATTACTATTTATTTTATTCGGTAAATTTTGAAACTTTAAATGCAGAGTTCACATTAAAAAGTTTATGTTAGATGTAAAATTCAAAAGTACAAAGTTTATGTGAAGTCTATATATAATTCTAAAATTTTCACGTCAAAAGCTTATAACAAATCTAAAAAAATCCATATGTCAAGACACAAGAGTCATTTACGAAGTCGTATGGTAATTTGATGCTATTGACGTTATGCTGACATAACTATAAAAAGTTTAAATTTTCACACTTCTACCAATGTCTTGATTGTTTTATCAAATATTATGCGGGTTTGCAGCCCTATGAGGCTATGACTGATATAGTTATGTATGAATATTTTTATGAATTTAGAAATATTTTAAAAAATCTTTTTTAAGAAGAGAATAAATATTCTTATTAAATTGGCATACCATGCATGACATCATGTGTATTTTAATAAAGTGATTGCGAACTGGGTATCAACAAAAACCTAAACTAGAGAATATGAATAATTAGAAAAAGTAAACTAACAAAATTATAAGTTAAGTGATTTGATTTTCATGAGATATTTATTGTAATTAAACTATTATTCCAAATAATTATTATACAAATTCAGCAAGTAGTCATAAAATAAATGCAAATGTCAAATACGAATTTTAGATTTAATTAAAATTCGACTAGAAATCAAATAAAAAATTATGAAAATTAACCGTGTAGTAACCAAAGGATTCAGAATTCTCATTTAATTATCGTTCTACCCTTTCATTCCTCAATATACAAAGAATATCGTACAAAACATGTTCTCACTAATTTTATTTGACTTTATATATTCAAAAAAAAAAATTATACTATAAAATACCTTCCATAATTGGTTACTGCGGACATTTGTGTATTTGTGTAAAAATTGTCTGTCAGTAACGGAATTGTGGAATTGAGGCTTTCGCTAATTAATTTGTAACTTTATAATCACAAAAAAAAAACCTGGATTCGTCAAGGTATCATTATTCTATTTATACAATTTTAGTTGGATAGATTTATATCTATAATACAAATATTTTATATCAAAATTGTAAAAAATATAAAACTTTTCATTAATCATCTAAAGTTAAAAAAAGTAAGCAAAAATAATGACAAAAATTACCTGTTACTATTTGACACAAATCAATCAATGAATGAAATTTCCTATAATCTATAATTAATATCAAATGATAAATACATTTTTAAACTGAACATATTTTGCTGAGTTAAAGAACGTTGATATTAAAATCAACTTCCCTAGTAACATAATCTACAAAATAAAATTAGGACATGAGTAATAATAACAAGTATTACGATGATTAAATGATTTTGATTCGCTACTAATTTGATATGGTCATATGATTCGTAATAATTATAAAATCAAGTGCAACATTGACGTTTTAATAATCAATCTTATTAATATACACTCATATAATATAAATATTCCATCCGGCTATAGAAAATCTTTTAATCAGTAATACAAATTACATAATATACTCTTGACTCATTCTTGTAAATTTTACAAAAAGCAATTTTCAAAAATGTATAAATACCTCCTCCATTTTCATTTTTTTTCATAAATTTTCTTTATATTTTTTTTACAAAAACTAGAACTTTCTTTAAATTCCTTTAAACTCTCCCTTTAAACTCTCCCTTAAACTTCTCCTTTATTTAAACTTTCCTTTAAACTTTCCTTTTAAACTTCCCCTTTAAACTTCCCTTTATCTTCCTTATACTNTATGAGTATATTCCTCATACAGGCAAGGAAAAACCGGACAGTGTTAGTCGAGTCTCTCCTACTGACTGGTTTGGTTTTAGATTAGGATTCCCTCTTTTTTTTTGTATACTGAATATAACACCAACTGAATTTAAGTAAGAAAAAATGAAAATGAGACAATACTACTCGGAAAGATCTTGAAACTACGATTAAGAAAATGGATGTCAAATAGCAATGAAATATGCAACAAAAGCAACATTGTAGAAATGGAGATACAACACCAAAAGGAATATTACGAAATATTAGTTTGTGAATGTGAAATGAAAACTCAAAAGATATTAGGAAAAAAGAAATCAAATGAAGGTATACAGGCGAAAAGAAGAAATAAGGAAGATAAAAGTAAATATAATTGAAATTCAATTGGAAAGATAATGATTAAAAAAGTGACATAACAGAGAAGTTGGAAAAAATTTAATAAAGATTGGATTAGTGATAAGCATTCCAAACAACATTTTATTTGATAAAGATCTATATGGAGTAAAAGACTTATACGATTTATATTTAAGAAGTGGATATTACAACCAATATAAGGATCAGTCAATTAAAATAAACTGAGTGAAGTAATTGTTTATTAGAAAATGTATATAAGGTAAAGGAGAAAAGGAAAATGATATAATAATATTTGAAGATAATAATTTGAGAATATGAATCATATACACAAAGACAAACATAGAATCGAAGGTGGAAAATATTGCTGGAGAGTGTTATGGGAAGAGAAATATATAAAGAGAGTAAAAAGGTATAAGTCATGTAAAATATTATGTGTAAAAAAAGATAATTACAAGTTAAAAGATGGAAACAAATTTATAAAAGCTAAAATGTTTTAGAAATAGAATCAATAAGTAATGATAAAGAAAGGGGTATATTTAGCGAAGAGAATGATTAGGGGATATGTTGGAACTAATTGATAATATTATAGGAAGATAATAATTAAATAGGAATAATATAAAACACTTAATTATCAGTTTATATTAAACTTTTACTAGTCCATATATAGTAATTTGTCATAAAAAATAATTTATACTCCACAGAAAACATAATTTTTCAAACTGATAAAAATGTTACTTTGTATTAAAAAATAATTAACATGAAATAATCATTTAAAAAAAATCATTTGAATGAAAAAAATACAAAATAAATTTCTATAAAATTACAAAAATAATTTTTTTTAAAAAACTTTCTCGCCTTTAGATTCATCATTTTGATCTAAAAAAAAATAGATTATAAATTAAAATAATTATGTAAGCATAAACAAAGTTTAATAAGAAATTAACCATCTTCGTTAATTTTCAATCGAGAGATACCAATTTGTAGATTTTCTATCAAATAAAATAAAATTTATTAAATTTTTTTTGATTTAATTTTTTACATAAAATAAAAATTTATTTACCCGAATATTCCATGCTTATAATATTATCATAATGTTTATAATAATCATCTGAATTTTTTGGTTCAGGAAATTAAGTAATCTGCTCGTATAAATAGCTTCTGAATGTGTTTCATATGATAGGCTAGTCAAAGTCACGTTACTAGTTTGTAATTTATTATTAATTGTATCTGCTTCTTCAATTTGCTTCTTTAATTCTGTTTTATTTATGCATTCATAAAATACCTTTAATTTCACTTGCTGTTGGACGATTTAATTGATTTGCATCTAAGCATCTTTTAATTAAATGCACAATTAATTGAGGTACTTTAATATTAAACCTTGGTCTAAGTCCTTGGCAAATTTTTAATGCTAAATTTTGATCATGGCTTACNTCATGATAAGGAGGTAAACCANAAANTANTTCATACATAATTATACCAAAACTATAAATATCAGCAGCTTTGGTATAATTTTGTCTTCTTAAAATTTCAGGAGCAATATAAGGTAAAACGCCATATATACTATTTTTTGTATTTTCTGTTGCAATATAATCTGCTGGTTTACATAATCCCATATCAGTTATACAAGTACCATTAGGTTTCCCTCTATGAAGTATATTGCCAATATGTAAATCTCGATGAATTAGCTCATTTGCATGAATATGTTTAAGCCCAATTGCAATATAATATAAATTTCTAATTTTATTAAACCAATTTAATTTAACATTTGTATTTAAATAATTTCGTAAATTTCCATTTTTTGCATAATCTAAAACCATCATATAATTTTTTGTATCTGGAACTTGAGTTATTCCATAAAGTCTAATAATAGAAGAGAATAGATCATTATCTATAAGTTTATGATGAGAAGTAATCTAAATAATTGTACATTTTATAAAAATAAATTAGTAAAAATCATACTTCAAATATTCATTAAATAGTAAATTAATTTATACCTCATTGATAAATTCTAAACTAACATTTTTTGAATTATTTAAACTTTTTAGAGCTACAAATTTATTTGGATGTTGTCGTTCCCAATTTTGATTTTCATTATCCCAATTAAAAATATATCCATCAATCCAATTTGCTTCAAATATTGTGTAACATATATTGTGTTACGATTTAGATTTTAGTGAGATCGACATATATGATTGAGCTAGACTAGTTTAGCCCGGTTTATCATATGATTGCGACAAATATTTTTGATTACATAATTTGAATCTACTGAAATTTTTTTTTACAAATAAAATGAATTAAAAATCAGCAATTATATTTGCAATTAAAAGCTAATACTTTCATATCAAAATATTCAAATTTGAAAGTTCGAATAACGAGAACTTGTTAAAAAATAAATATTGGTTTATATTATTCTTCCATTTTTGGTAACTATTCTTTTGGTGTAATTGTTGTACCGTAACCTTTAAAGTTTAAATTACGCATTATGTCATCATTATGATTAATAATCATTCATTTACAAATCCGTTTTGATTGAAAAAAAAAATTTGAATGAATTCTTTTTTGAGACCAAAATTTTTGTACCTAATTGATTTTAATATCATGACCAAGTCAAAACTTTATTGTAAAGCAAATTTTATTAAAAAATTTTAATTATTCTTATTCAACGTGATAATTTTCAAATGAGTGATGTCAGGTTTGGATAGATTTCTGAGTAATATCCTATTTATACTTTCTTTAGATCCCGCAAATTATTCAAAGATAATTTTAATACTTCAAAGAACACTTTAAAATTTATTAAATTCCGTAATTTAATTCCTAAAGAATGTTTGAATAATGTATATCCCTATAAGAGAATTATAAGAATTATACCTAAAGAATTATATTAGATAGTGTGATAATAAAAAAAATCATAAAGAAAATAGTACTAATAATAAAAGAGGGCGAAAATAGATTTTACTCATAAATAATTTAATTTATGAGTCAAAATAAAGTTTGTAAACTCCCTAATTTTTTTTAATTATGAGATTTTATATCATGACTACACGTGTTGCACATGACTCATATGAAATATGAGTCATTTTAAATGAAATCTTGTAAACAAAATGACTTTTGAAGCCGATAAGGTACTTTCATTAAATTATTTAAAGGAATAACAATTAGATTTATTTCTTGACATATATTATGTATCTCTAGTAATAATGAGCCTAAAGAGCCTTTGTATAAAATTGGAAACTAGTTTAAGTTATTAAACATAAATCCTGATGATTATGATAATTAAAGATGTTAAAAAAGTCTATAAAATTATTTGTCAATACGAACAAATAAATTATTCCATATTAGAAATAATATGTATTGAATTAAAAAATTATCATACATACTATTCTTAATCTTATGGATAATATTTTGACCAATATTATAATCTACGAGTTTTAATAATAAGTTTTTGACAAAAAATAGCTTGAAGCTTTTCTAAATGTAAAGAAATAAAAAATCGCGAAGTATATATAACTTTTCACAAAAAATATATCTGCTATAACTTCAATTAAATCGTGAATAATAATTTTTTAGATTGAAGAAATGACATTTGTTTTCGTAAATAATGACACAAAAATTGCAAAAATAAAATCCATTATCCAGGACTTTCTTCTACTCGATACGCCACAAATGAAAGATAATAAAGATTATTAGGGTCATGACAATTACCATGTAAACATATATTTGCTTTATTAAGTCATAATAATAATATAGAAGAGAATTAACATCTTTATTCTAACCCAATTAACTTTCAAAATATTTAAAAAACAAGAAATTGCAAACTTACAGCGGAGTGAGAATGGGAAGAATTTAAAAATGTAATGAAACTCTGCACATTGTGTAAAAATAGCAAATTTTCTTTTTAAAATAAAATATGACTCATATTTGTAAAATATAAAATCATCCTATTTACTAATTATTATCAGGTAAAATATAAACTTTTTGAAGATACTGTACGTCCCCTATATTTATCAGCATAGTGTGTCTTTGGCATCATGATGTACAACTAGACATTAAACAACGAGCTATGATTTTAAATTTTACTGTGCTGAAATATTAAAGATTAAAAAAAAAATGTATCAATTTACAATTAGACTGGTGAAATTTTGCTTGCCCAATTTATTACATACATAATTGCGACAAAATATTTTTGATTACATAATTTGATTAATAGATTTAAAAAAAAATTTAATACAAATAAAATAAATTAACAACAGTCTCCAATTGGATTTGGAATTAAAGGCAAATACTCTCATATCAAAATATTCAATTTGAAAGCTCAAATAATGAGTAAATCGTATACATAAAAATAAAATATTTCAGAAATAAGCTGTGACATAAACAAAAAAAAAAAATTTCTGATTTATATTCAGGAAAATTAAATCCTATATAGTTATCAATAAGTGGCTTAAAGATTTTATTTATTTATAATTAGAAATCTATGGCTAATATTGATATCAATTTGAAAATATTTTTGGCCTGAAATTCCTGATGATTCTTGCAAATTTTTAATATGCTTATATGAAGTAATTCTTGACAAAGCAATATATATTTGGCCATGTGAAAATGCTGGTATCAACTCTTTTTGCAATCAAATATAGAATATTATTCAAAATAAAAATTTTTCATGTGATTTATTAAAAAATTATCAAAAGAAAAATTAATTAATAATCACGCCACCATGCCCGAACCCAATAGTAAAATAGAAAATTTCATTTTTAAAATAGAAATGATTGGCTAACTAAAACACAATTCAATACATCGTTGCGTCAACTGACAGCTGACACGCGTCAGATGACTAATGCTGGCCAAACCTTCTTAGGGCATTATAAAGATCAGCCCAAATGGGTCCATAATTTAGGCCGGTCGACACCTGACGCACAACATAAATATATTTGTGCAGTAGCCAGTAAAATTTACTCAGATTTTTTTCTTTAAGAAAGCTGAAAAATTATTTTATTAGAAATATTCAAATAATTTGAAAAGTAAGAATTTTTTTTATGGCGTATCTACAATCTTTTTAATATTTGTTATCAATGTAATAGTGATGTACAGAATCATTTTTGCTCTGTCTCATCATGGTTTCCATTTTCTAATAAAATATTATCCTCATAATAATAAATGATAACGTTGGAATATGATGTACATGTAATGTCAAAAAATCTATTTGAAAATTTTGATGAATTAGAAATAAATATATCTAATATATATAAACAAGTAAACTCTAAACATGGCGGGAGTTTTAATATCATT
>QKYT01000129.1:7771-49640 GCA_003550305.1 Glomus cerebriforme | reverse complement strand
AAAGATTTAAATTATTATATTGATTGGTTAGAAAATTCAATTTCTAATGAACATATTAAATATTATAAATATTTAGACTTTAAAAATATAAAATCAATAAGTAATAGTGCATTTGGAAGTATTTTTTGTGCTTCTAATTCTACTATTTATGGATTAACATCATTATCAGAAGTAAGGCGTTATCTCAATAACATCAATAGCTCTTAGCCACTAAATTGATTTTATTCTATCTAAATTATAAATTGGGTTACAAACCACATTTTTCGTATCTGTACTCAATTGAATTAATAAGAAAAGAAAAACTACGTAGTTAGATGTACTAACATGATAAATAAAATAAATAAAATATAATAAATTGCGATTCGCACGTTGCACAGCTCCTATTCCTTCAGCAAGAATTTTCCCAATATTGTACTGTGCATCAATTCACATGGTACCATTTTTTGGCTAATGGCTCGATAACAACTATTTTTTAAATTCATTTTTGCATCGCTTAGAAGACAGTTCTGATGACATTATCTATAAAACTATACACCACATATAGGAATTCAAAATCATGCATGTAAACAATTGTTCACTTTCGCCAAGGATCCAAAAATATGTTCATTATAAAAAAGCAACACAATTATATTTTTATTACATGTATTATTATTTTCTGACAACATATGATAACATAAACAAGAATAAATCATGCACATGTTAAAAAATATAAAAATGATGATTGGTTCACAAGTTGCTAAAAATTTATCAATCATTTAAAATGTCCATATTAGAATGGACAGCTTCTATAGCAGTCTCATGTTCTACTTACAAGCTTGTTGAATTTTAGTATGACAAGGGTATCCCATTTGAATTTTGCATTTTCTGGTGATAAACTAGAATTGTGAAGCTTATTGTAAAATGTATCAAATGATTTTATAAAAACCTCTTTTATACCTAAAAATACTTATATATTATCAACAAAGAAAAGCAACTCTTTTAATGATGCTGGAACAGAAACTTGTCCAATATGGACCATAACGTACATCTCTTTAACAAGATTAGTTACATAAAAGTCGACCATATGGTCTATATAATGAAGTGTCAGTAACGTGATTAATAGGAATTTCATAGATGAAAAAAAATACTTTATATTGATTTCCTTACTGACACATTGAAAACTAATTACATTGATTTTGACACCCTTGTCTATAGCAAAATCCACACAGTCTATCAAGAAGACACTGAGTCATATTAGATCATTGCAGTTTTTGTAAACATTAGTTCTTTGAGACGGAGGGCTGATCTTCCCTATAACAATATCAGCAACTGTTTGAAGTTGATAAATAACTGAGACAACAAATTCTTGGTTGTTTTGTCCTTCCTTCGAATTTTCTTGACATGCTCTCATCCAATGCCATATTTGGCCATTGAATGATATATTTATCAGGGTCATGAAAAATGCCTTTTATAATATAGTCTAAGTGATTAGTAATAAGTGATGTTTCACTGGGTTCATTTCTGATTTTATCAGCGGGTAATGTCTCTAATCCTTTTAATATAACAGAGCCAAAGTTCTTTAAATTCAATTGTTTATAAGCTCTATAGAAAGCCAATCTATTGCACAACATGTGAATTTTTATTTGCTTTTTTGATTGCTTCCCTAAATTTTGATTCAGATTTAGAATCCAATGCAATTTGTTACATCAGCATGATTTCTTTATGAATTTCATCAAGTAAAGATGATCCAAAAAGATCAATCATGAGTGTTGAATGTGAGTTAGAAGAGAGCAATAAAATTGATGACAAGGACAATATTTCATGAATATTTGATTTGACATTATCCCTTGCAAGCTTTAATGACTGATTTTGATAATTTTGGAACTAAGGTTGCTTGTCGAAACTAGGGGTTTAGGCAAGATGGCATTTTGCTGAAAAGTGAAATTCTGCTGAAACTATATTAAAGTTATATTAAAAAACTGGCAAAACTCTGGAGAAAAGCGAAACTGCCAAAACCCTGCCGAAACTATAATAAATCTATAGTAAAATTTTGATGAAACTAATCATAAGATTTTGAAGAGGTTTAGGCAGGCAACCTTATTTGGAACAGTGAAGACACATTAATTTCTCCTATATAAAAATCATCAGCTGAATTTTCATTTTCAAAGGTTAATCCACATGGAATATCATCAATTGACAAATGAAATCACTTTTCTCACTTTCCTCCAGGGAAGGATTATTTTCAATATCAACAAGTATTTTATTTTGATGTTCAGTTACCCTAGGAAGTTCAGTTATCAAATTTTTTGCCATTGGGTTATGCGATAGTGCATCAGCTGATAATACTGCTTATCATCCAATGGCACCAAAGTGGACTTATTATCATTGTTGACATTTGGTTGTTGTTCATGTTGAGTTTCATGTGGAATACATGGAAAATAATGATCAATTTTGTATGTTTTGTTTTCTGTTTATGGTCACACTAAATATTAAAAAACAAGATGATAAGTTTCTGTTAATTCTCTAATTTCTAAATAAAATGAGTATATTATACCTCCTTTTGATCTTCCTCTTTATTTCTTTTGGATATTTTAAAAAAAGATCTACCATAAACACTTCTAGTATTGCCTATAAGAGGGTTTCCTATAAAGGTTGGATTATGAAGATGAATCGAGGGTCTAGCAATATCTTTTTCACATATTTTTTTCCATTCTCTTGACACCCAATAATCAGGCCATTCACCCTGTTCAAAAAGACAAATAATTAGCTAAATTCTTAATTGAAGTGTTCTTAGTTTCTATCGATTTCATTCCATCAGATCAGTTTAGAGGCTTGACGTCAGATAAGCATAGAGGTTGTCTGCGTCCTAATGGGGCTAGCATTAGGTTGGCTTAAAGACTTAAGGTCAGATAAGCGTAGAGGTTATCTGCGCCCTAAACTAGCTTTATGGCTTAGCCTAGAGACTTGAATGGCAGAGAGCTTTAAAAGTCCTGCCATGTCACCAATTCACTGATTTAAAATAAAAGCTCTTGTACAGACAGTACTTGCCTTTTTATATTGATCATGAAGAAATTGTGCTCATTTACATCTTTTGGTATCTTTACCAGAATCTATTATAGTCTCAAGACGTAAGATAGTGACCTATTTTATCTCTGAATAATTCCATTTCACACTCATTAAGGAAATCCATAATATTCCAGTCACCAGGTTCACACTTGAAATATTTATGCAATATGAGCTGAAAAAAAATTAGGATCCTAGTTGAATTATACGACATAACAGAAATAACACAGAAAGAAACTTACTGAAATTGTGAAGAGATCAATCACTTGTTTATCAGGCTGGTCATTGTCTTTATGTACTGTACATTCTGTTAATTTCCCATAAGTCTGATGTAGTGATGTGTGAGTGAGTCACACCATCACGGTAACAGTAAAATTAAAAGTAAAATTAAAAATATCAATAAAAAGTGTAAAACATTAAAAATATTACAAAACACATGTTATACCTGTTATTGTTGGTTATACCCTATTGGCTATTTATGTGGTGTGACACCTCCGGACAATAATACATAAAATACTTTAAGTTTGCATTGCAGCTTATTATCTCATGATCTATTGATCAAATTTTTGATTTGTTAGAAGCATATTATTAAAATAAAATTATGTATTTTAAATTTGGTTGTATCAAACATTTTATTAAAAGTTTTTAATAGGGTAAAATAAATTTTATGATTTTCATTGACACTATTCTTATTGAAATGGATGTTTTATTTATGTTCCATGATAAAGAACAAAGTCATTTTTTTTAAATGAAGTTAATAGTTTGATTCGTAAATTTAATTTAAATTTAGTACAAATTTATAACCAGAAAGGTTTATTTTTTTCAGGAATTTAAGCCTCTTATTTATCATAATCATGTAGTGGACACAAAATAAAAAATCTATGTAAACCAATTTAAATAATTTCATTATGATATTAACTGTAATTAATATTATCATTTACACTTTTATTACATATACATTTAATGAGAAGTTAAGTATTTGAACAATAAAAATACATTTGTATTTTACTTAATTTATATTTAATAAATGGCAATATCTATAAAAGAATTTTTAAAGAATATAAAAATATTCAAGAGGTAATGATGAAAATAAACAACATTTAATTATTTTAAAATATTAATTGATGGATAGGAGAACTCTACTATAAGCAGTAATCATTTTAATATTAAAAAAGTCACAATATGATTCATAAATCATAATACTAAATTACTAATTGTAATGCCAAAAATATTAATTCTTTGAAATTAATAATTAAGTATTTGCTTACTGAGAAACACTGCTCTGAAGAAATATTATAGAAGGAATTGCTAAAAATCTCTTGCCATATTAGCAAGTCTGGAATATTGATTTTCATTAAATTTCAAAATTTAAGAGGATCAGTATTTGGTGGATACTGGTGATAAATTATATAATTGAAATTTATCAATTTCATTAATATGTTGACGTTTAAATAATCTTTTAGTAATAGATTTTTATTTCTATTTAAATTTATAGAAAGTGATCTTGAAGGTGAATAATAAAGATTATAAACATCCAAAAATCTATAAGTATTAATATAATTTTAGTTTTTAGTTTTTTGCTTTTAATTCCATTAACCCTATCCCTATATAAATATTTAAGAATATCCTTTTGAGACTACCCACTAAATGAATGGAGTTGACATACTCTACAGTATTTAATTAGATTCTTTGAATTTCAGTACACGCCTGCCCAGACTAATATGTCTGAACCTTTTACCTAAAAAAATACACAAGCTGTAACTGAGACAAAATTTAAAATTATCTAATAATAAATCTAATATTCTACTATGGTTTGAATAGATGAAGGTTTGCTACAAGTGTTACAATAAAATTATAACTATGAACTAAATTACTTTAGCTGAGCCTCCTGATCCCCTGAGAAGATAATGAACTTCTTATGGCTAATTAAGGAAAAATAGGTTAGGTATGGCTACCTTTGAACTGATGGAAAAATAAAAAATCTATCTAAACTATGAAAAAATTCTGGTGGCGGGTCCATGACCATACAGTATATATTCCTCAATTTCATCATGTCTTCCAGGTCAATGATGATTGGCAAATATATTTCGATGAATAATTTCATTAATTATTTATAATGGTTCGAATGTGGAAGAGCCGGGTAAGCTTGCAAATTGATTACCTTTCAGAATTTTATGATTAACCATGATTTTTGCTAAGCAATTGTTAATTAATCTAACAAAAGCTTTTCGTGTCATTTCTAGTAGGGTAATTGGACGAGTATTATTTAAGTTACATTCCCATTCTTTAGGCTTGGGGATTGGTGAGCAATATGCCATTGAGCAGGAGTGAGTGAATGAAGAAAGTTAGATGAGGTCCAAATTAGATATTCAGAACATTATTTGATTCGTTCATGGTAATTCATTTTCTTCATAATAATTCATTCTAAATCTTGGATCCAATATAGTAACAATTAAATAAGCACTATCAGTTTTGTTATAATATTGTAATAATTTTTTTTACAATCCTTAGCTGCTGCTTTAAGAAATTCTTTTAATGATGATAATAATTCTGAATTCGCATCTTTCTTGATCTTCTTCATATTTCTTTAGTATGATCTATTAGTTCATTACATAAGCAAGAAATTGTTGCAGATAATGTTGAATATTTATATCATTATTTCCAAGAAATTTTTGATTAATTAAGACAATTATATGATTTTTGAGATCTTTATCAGAAGCTGCAGTAAAAATAAGTGCCTAAAAATAATTAAAAATTAAAAATTAAAAAATTTATGAATTACAGTTTATAAGAATAAATTATAAAAATAATATATTTACTTCTTTTAATATAAGTGCTATTTCAATGATGTCATATGTAGAATTCCATCTAGTTGAAACATCTAAAATAGGTTTTAGATATTAATATTATAAAATTTGCATTTTTCACACATCTTTGGTGATACGCGAATTTTTGCAATTAGTTAGTTGTCTTATCTATATTATAAAAAACAAATATATTTAATAATTGCTTACAAACCAAATTTAGAAAAAAATATTTAATACTAACCTGACTTAAATTATTCTTTAAAGAATTTAAAGCATCTTGAATACTCAAATTTTTGACATGTGAAGGTAAGAAATTTAGCAGATTTGAATGAATGATCAGGACTGCAACAGATTTCTTGAATACATAAATTCCATAACTTATTAAGAGCCTTTTTTTTTGATAAGTTAATTTAACGATTTCAAAAAATTTTTTGATACTGATTTTTAATCAAGGTATCTTGGATATAGGTAACTAAAAATTGAAGTCCAAATTCGTCTGATGATAATAAGAGATTTAATATCTCACGAGATTGTATTTTTGTCAAATCAGTACTTCCATAATGTTTATAACTGTAAATTTTATTAAAAGGAAAATAATATTTAGAATAAAATTTTGAATCTTTAAATAAATAATTCAATAAGAAAAATAAATTAAATTTAAAATAAAATAACCATTTTTTTTCAATATAATATTTTGCAATACAGATTACGTTTTTAATATAAATGAACATATTCTTTTATGTTTGGTTTTTCACTATCTAGCATAAATTTTTACATCGCAATCTTTAGTTTTTATAAAGTTTTTTATAATTATTAGTAATTTCTTCATAAAATTCTGCAGACATGATGAGCGAGAAGTGAATATATATTATATATATTTCGGTTTTATTGACGTCTGATATAAATTAATGATAATTTGTTTATTTACATGAAATATTAATAATAGTGAAATTGAAAGTTTTAATCCTGAGATTGAGAGTGTGAGAAAAATTATGAATGTGGCTTAGTGTTAATAATTGTCTATGCAAAAGATGCAAAAGAAGTGACGTATTGATGACTTGAATATTTTCATCTTGTAATGCAAATCTGGCGTTTTTTTCTAATGATCAAATCACATGAATACATAATAAAGATTTTTTAGTTTGCATAATAGTGTAATATGATTAATTAATTAATTATTATTTTTTCATGTGATTTTGATCTTTTTGATCTCAATAAAAATATTTATTAATATTTATTAATATTAAATTACTATTTATTCTAGATTATCATATATTTGTTCAAGACTATTTATACAGGCTAATCTAAACGTTAGGTTCCACAGGAATTTTTTTATTATATACTAGGCGTAACCCGTCGCGCTGCGCCGGGAATAGGACTTGCCTATCAAGTTAAGAGAGATGTAATAAATTTATATAATTTATGTGTTTATGCCAATAATAGTACTAGTAAAATGTCAATTACCGATCAAAAGGTCTTAACTTTTAAGTATTAACATAAATTTGCCAATCAAAAGATCTTAACTTTTAAGTATTAACATAAATTTCCAATCAAAAGTTCTTAACTTTTAAGTATAGATCAGGCACGGATCCGCACAATTTAAAGACTATTTATACAGGCTAATCTAAAGTCTAAACGTTAGGTTCCACAGGAATTTTTTTATTATATAGATTTTTTTATTATATAGATGTGATGTATTCTAATTTTTTAGAAAATAATCATTTAAACAGTTTATAAATCTTTATTGGTTTAATATGATCTTTTTATGAATATATAAAACTAGAGATACTTTATATTTTAATTATTAGAGGAAAATATTCAACATTTTAAGAATTTCTTTACATTCGATAATAAAGCTAACGAAAAATTTTTTAATTTTGCTGTATAATTTAATACTTCTTAATAAAGATATTTATAATATTTAGAGCTTATAGGTTTTTTATGTTTTAATAGGTTTTTTTTATGTCTTTTCGGCAATAAATCCAATAAATACTCGATTTTGTGGCGTAGTTTTTGATTAATCAGATGATCTGCATGAAGACAATTCTGAAAAGTGCGTTAACAGTTGAAAGCATTAAATTTTTGTTTGGAGGAGAACTATTAAGTGAAAAAATGTATTAAAAACTGTTACAAAATATTTATCATTTTGTAAATCAAAAATACACACAATAATTCAATAATCCAATAATTTATGTAAGAAAAAAAAATTCAATCATGTGCTATATTGTAATATTAGCTAATATTCTTGATGAAATTTAGAATATTCTTAATAATGATATATATATAGAGATAAAAAAAAAATCGCGATTTATTTTTTGGGGGATTTGAAATCGACAAATCAAAATTAGTTAATAAATTAACTTAATTACCCGACCTATTTGATTTGTTAATGTATTGTGATTACCAATTTTCTTTGTCAAAGTAAATACATGGATTCACATTACATGTTACACAATTTTTATTGTCAATCTTTATTTGTCACTGCTGCGTAAATGGACTATCACAAAAAGGGGTTCAAACACAATGGTGTGTGGTGTAATATTTATTACACAATGCAGATGAAATGAAAATTTAAACGCCAAAAAAAAAAAAAAATTTTTTTTTTTTTTTTAATTAAAAAAAAAAATGTCTTGTCAACTTTCAGCTGACTGCTTAAATGAAATTATTGAATATTTAGAAAATGATAAAAAAACTTTATATTCATGTTTGTTTGTTAATCGCCTTTGGTGTAAAATTTCTATTAGAATTTTATGGAGAAATATTTGGGATTTTGGACATTCCATTGTTTATAAATATCAAACAGGTGTGACATCAACAATTCTTGGTACATTGGTTGCTTGTCTTCCTAATGAATAAAAAAAACTCTTATTCAAGAATGAAATTTTTATTCAAACACCTACTTCAAAATCACCATTATTTAATTATCCAGCTTTTTGTAAAGTCCTTTCAATTACTGAAATTTATCAAATAATTAATGACGTCCTTAAGAATGATTCTGTTACTTCACTAAGTTTAAAAGATAGAAATTGTTTAGTCATTAATGAAATTATCAAAATGTTTATGAATCAAATTACTTCCTTGAAAAGATTAACTTATACAGATAATATAATTAATAGAAATTTGGATGATTTATCTTTTACTTGTTTTTTGGGAACGAAAGATTATTTAACAGATCTTTTAGAATTACACTGTAGTTCAAATCTTCCTTCTAAATTTTTTTATCAGTTATCTCAAATGTGTCATAATTTACAATCACTTACTATAGATATTAAATGTGAGGCTTCAAATGAATTGAAAGAATTAATCTCTTTACAAAATAATTTAAAAGATTTAATATTATCAGATACTATTTTGGATAATTGGATAGGTATTATACCTTGTTTAACAAAACACTCTAATACTTTAACAAGATTACATCTTCATGGAAATAATAATAAGAAATTATCATTATTATTTGTTGCTTCATTTACAAATTTACAAGAAATTGAATTTTCATTTCATTATGATAAAAATTTTGAAGATTTTGAAAAGTTACAATATGTAACTTTTCCCAAATTACAAATCTTAAATTTTCCTCATCAATGTCCAAAACCTGAATATATGATTAAATTTTTAGAAATTAATGGAAATAATCTTGAAACGCTTAATATTGGTACATATAGAATGAGTGATGCTTTAGATTTATCAATAGTTAAATATTGTCCAAATATTAAAGAATTTTCTAAAATATTTAATAATAATGAAATTGATGCATTAAAAATTATATTTGAGAGTTGTCAATATTTAGAAAGTATTAAATTATGGTGTGGAAAAGAATGGTATTTAAATGAAAAGGAAACATTAGAAATCGTTGCAAAATATTCACAAAAACATTTTTATAAATTGAAAATATATAATACTATAAATTCAGAATTACTTCCAGAAGATTTAGAATCTTTTTTTATAAGTTGGAAAAATCGTCCATCAAAAAAATTACTTACTTTAATAATTATTAAATGCTTTTATAGTAATTATGCTGTGAGTGAAAAAAATATGGAAATAATTGAAAAATACAAAAATTTAGGTATTATTAAGAAATTTGAAGTTGAAGATTTTCGGTGGTGAAAAAATTTTTTTTTTTTTCATTTGGATTATAATAGTATGTAATTATTTTATTCATTTTATTTTTTTAAATTATTCTACAACATAATTGAATTATAGAGAATAGTTGTACAGATAATAGTATCAGTTATTAGGATAAAAATATAATAAAATTAAAATATTTATTGAATTTTTAAATCGAACGTCGCAGTAAAATTCTTACATAAATATGGTTAAGTAAACTCTATTCAAATTGATAAATAATTAAAATATTTGTTTTTTTTGGGGGGTTTTTGGTGGTGTATCAATTGTATCATCAATAACTATTGCTGAAATAAAAATAACTGATTAAAATTTGGTAAAGTTAACGAAAAAATCCAACACTTGTTCTAGAAATACATTGCTATAATTAATGGATTTCATAATTTTATGTTGTAATTTTTATTCCAACTTTTTCCATTTCAAAATACGTAAAATACGTAAAATATACGAGAAAACATTGGTTATAATTCAATTTTAACCATTTTGAAATATAAATAGTTCTAAATGTACATTCTTTGACTGTATTTTCCATGATTAAACGACTAAATGTATTAATACACATCCATTCCCCCTCTATTACGTAATTTGTAGGGTAAAATCACTGTAATTAGTTATGTATAAATTAATTAATACATCACTTAATTATGAGTCTTTACAAATAAAAAGTACATCGCGATTATATTATCCATGTTATTTATTTGTAAAATTTGTATATGAGGAGTCATCACTGGGTTATACTTGTCATCAACAATAGAATGAGTTACAAATGACATCTTACATAATGAATTTAATCATAAATAGTCCTTTGGATAAATTTTCAACATATAAATACCCTTTTCCTTTCTATTTTTCTTCAATCCACTCTTTCTCTATTCTTATCAAATTATTATTACATAAATATAATATCAATACTAAATATATAAAGAAGATTTGAATCCTCTTTTTATGTTAAAAAAAATTAAAAGTATTAAAATTAAATAGAAAAGAATCGCTTATAAACTATTTAGCCAACATTTTTTCAAGCAAAAAAGAGACTATTTGCCACTCTTAAACCTAGATATATAGCACACTACTAAATAAGTTTTTTTTGAATAATATTAATATTTATTTATTATTTTTTTAAAAAAACTACAGTTTTGCCGTAAATGAAGGTTGTTTTCTAATTGGTAAGCATTTGCATAATCTTTAAATTACAAATCTAAAAAAATGAAACACGATTATATAATTATATAAAGATATATTAGTAAGTTCTAGATTTCAAGTGTGATCTTAGTAGATAGGTAAGACTGTTAAGTGTTTCCCTATTATACCACATAGAATAGTTTCTACCTTTACCCGAAAGTATAGTGGCGGTAGGGTAAAAGGGGGCCTTCCCTAGGGCTAGTTGCAACTGTAGACGACCTTGGTTCGTTGGAAACGTGACGAACCCATAGCATATGCCCATGTCTTCCGGCTGGTCTTGAAGGTTGCTGCTTATTTATGATTTAGATTAGTTTAGTTTGTTAAATGAATTATCAATCGAATTTTTCTATGGAACATACTATATATAACGAAAAAGACATGATGAATTAAGGTGAGCATTAAATTTCTTTCTCTTGTTATTTTAGTAGTGTGCAATTATCTAGGCTAAAGAAGTAAAATATATATAATGTTATCTTTATTTTCTTAATCATTTTTAAAACAACTTATTAATTGATTAGTAATAAGGGAACATTTTTTTTATAAACTATTACTAAAATAAATAGTAATTATTATTGTTTAAAATTTTATGATACCTAGAGATGGAATTGTTATTAATAAATAAAAAGCATTTGAATTTATGAGAAGTAGTCAATTTAGAATGATTTTAATGTATAAATATGGAAGTCTTTTATACATAATAAGATGGAATTTTGAAAAAAGGACATATTTATATCAAAACTAAATAATAAATTAAGTATAAGTCACATCATGCAAAATGATTTTTTTGTTTGTTTGCTTACATATAATTTTTTTTATTAAACAATAGAATTGATATCAAATAACTTCAAAATTCAAAATTACTATAGTATTACTATACTATTTCAATATTTAGAAAAATATAATTATTTAGTAATAATCTAATATATGAAACAAAAAGCTTGCAGTTGATAAAAAAAAATAATAATGTAAGAGAAATTAATTTTAGATTACAGTGTCTAACCTAAATAACTTAAAAAATATATATATATAAATAATGGTCAAACCAATTTCACTCAATCTAGTATTAAAAGTCTTTATTTTTACCACTTCCATTTCATTTTTTTTGAATATAAAATAATTTTTCTTTTTAAACATGCCAGTAAAATATGTGATATTCTGGTACCAAAATCATTACTTGTTACACATCACTTGATTTATCAATAAAACTGAGATAAAAAAAATTAATATCAGTACAATCAGACATATTATTAGTCAATCATTAGGATCTAGATGTTTCTTAAATCATAATGATATAATGATAGGCGTTAACATATAATATATATATAATAAATATGAGTCATTTTAAATCTGTATGAAATTTTATTCATAATGATATAATAATATACAAATATTACATCAAAATTTAGAATTTAAAAAATATAAATACCTTTGATTTTCCAATATTTCTGATTTCTCTCACACTCTTTTAGAGGTTGTTTGGCAATTCTTTTCTTCTATAAGAGTCTTGGAAATTGAATTGTCTTTAGAGAAAATGATGAAGTAAATGTTTTATAATATTAAATCTTTGCGTAGTTTTCTCTTAGTCTGAAACGTCCGATGGTTTTCTACTTTGGCCCATAACAAGTAGAGGGTAGAGCTGTGCGCCTTATGTATAGCATTTCCTTTAACACCATCTGGTGTTATCTGTAAAATTCGTCTGGTTTTTACTAGTAACTGGACGCGTAGGATAGTAACTGGACAAGTAGGATAGTAACTGGACAAGTAGGATAGTAACTGGACGCGTAGGATAGTAACCGGACACTGGACAAGTAGATAGTAAATGGAAAATTAGAGCACAGATTTATATGGATTATTTAGATTTTAATATTAATTTACTATAAATTATTTGGGATTGGTTTGATTTTCTATCTGTTTTTTTTATTAATAAATTTCTTTATTAACTTGCTTTTTTTTTTGTTTTTCTAGACGATTTGATATATAAGGATGAGATGTGTCTTTTTTAAAATTGACCTGCTGTAAATAAAACCTGGTTTCTCATGAATTAATTCACTGTAGATATCTAAATATCTAAAGTGAGTTTAAACATTTTTTGAGTTGCAAATGGTGTTGACGTCCTCGTCGTGCAACTTGGGTGTTAATATTNATTAATACTTATTAATATTAATAGCGAACAAACACCAACTTTTACTTTATTTAACTAGTTATAAAATTAAAATTCTGCATCATCTTCAAAATTTAATAGAATTATAAAAATCAAACAAAATAAACACATTTTACTTTGAATAAATTTAATCATTGGTTTTCTAGTTGGATTTAATTATTGTAATTAAAAGTTGGAGGTGATAAGAAATAATTTAGTTACTTAAAGGTAAATTGATTAACTAGTAGACATGAGAATAAAGTCGATTTATCAATTTATCAGGAATATTGTTGTGTAAATTGTGTATTGTATAAATTTGTTTTTTTTTTAAAGTTCTTCGATCAATAAGAATTTTCAGAATGACGCAAAATTGAAGATTGGGGGATTTGAAGTTAAAAGAACATTTGAACATTTGTAATTTATATATAGAGTTTAAAAATTTGTGTTTAGAGAAAGGGATAGTTAATTAATGATCATAATTTATATTATTTCAGGAAGCTACCAATATTCTAAAGTTTAATTAATACATTGCCAACTTTTGGAACAACTAAATTATTGTTTATATTAAACCATATAATGAAATTAAATGATGTAAATAATACAATTACCTAATAATTCGTCGGGATGTTAAACCGTTTTGGATTAGTGAAAAAAAAACCTTGGGGATTTTACTAATTTACCCCAAATTTTCATGGAATTCTCAGGAAAATCAGTAAAAAATAATAAAGAAATAACTAAAATTCATATATTCATTGCTAGAATAGTGATAACTATGAGAATTTTGAAATTGATATTATAAATAAATAAAAAAGCAAATATAAAACTTACTACTAACGTGCCCATTATTATCAATATTAAAAAAAACCTCAGGTGGCATATTCAAGTTTCACCAACTTCTTCACAATAAACACTTGCAAATTTTCTAATTGTTAATCTAAAACTGTTACCCTTCGACATATAGTAACTTATATAACTTATTACTCGTTCATATTCTAATCACGTTGATCACGGAAACAAATCTATTTACGAACCAATTTTGTATAGTCACAGAAGTTTAGTTAATCAACTTTTCTTTGTTTAAATTTCCTAAACGATTTTCGGTAATAAAATCATTATAAATTCGATTTTTATTATCATACAATATAAAAATTTAAACATTTTTTTTATCCAGACAAGTTTTTCTTTTTTAGAAAAAAAAAAGTTAACAATATTTGGTCAAGTGAATGTACTGTACTGTACATGTCAATTTTTGACTTTTTTTTTAATAATAAATTTTTACAAATACACCTTTTTCAATTAAATAATATATACAACATCATATTATAAATTTGTGTCTACACAACAATATTTTTGGTAATAATGTATTGAACAATTTAAGACCAAAAGATCATAACTTTCAAAGATTTGTTGATACAGTAATCAAGGATATTTGTTTTTTTTCTTTTATGTTACCATACACTCAAAAAAACAGATTTAAAAACAAGTTAATTAATTTGTAAAAAAAGACTTATTTGTAAAAATTTTGATGTAAATAATGAACTTTATACATAAATTTTATTTTTTTATGGAAGCTTTGGCAACGAATTTTTATGAAAATTTCATGTAATAAATAAGATTATTCATCATAATTTATTATTGCAAATACTTTAATATACTAAATAATTATTATAGAAAATAATTTTCATATTAATTTATTGGGTGACTGAAAAAAAAAGTTATTATAATAAATGGATTGATTACAGGTTTAGGTAAGTAATAATTAATAAATGATAACTATCATATAACAGTGTTATGATGCGTTTTAAATTTATTCCTTCTTTGAAATAGAATTAATTTTTAAATTTATCAACCTCATTTACACAGAAAGAAACCTGAATTTTTTTTACAATTAATTAATGAAATTATTCAAAAATTATAACTTTATACATTATTGCTATATTTGAAATAAGTTACATAAAATTACAGTATATCACAATAAAAGTTTCAATTTCTTTTGTAATATAAATTATATTAAATAGTTATTGGATAGGGGCGTTTCAATATCGGTCGAAGACCTATACAATAAGTCTTATATAGTTCGGTCATTAGGAATAATGTGGTAACCAATAGGAATTAATGCTACTAATGCCAATCATCACATTATCAGTATTATTGTATGGCTATTGGTCACTTTAAATTATTTTAATAATTATTAACATGTAACTTTTGATCATTCATAAATAATAAAATTAAATTTTAATCACTATATTTCGAAATAGCTGAAGAATTGAGTTAAATCCAATATAACTACACCCACCAAAGATTTTTTCTAATTATTGAACTTTAATTAATACATATAGCTAAACTTGCTATTTGATGGACTGATTCATTTCTTTAATACTACCAATTATTTTTCAATTCGATTTATGGTCAAAATAAATTTATTTGTAAAATTTTGAAGAATACAAAGTACGAAATAACATTCATAGAAGTATATAATATGTTCTTACTGATATTATCATTTGGCATTTGTATTATATTCATGTTTTTAAATAATATTGTTTTTATTTATTATTTATTCATTTTTTGCAAATATAATAAGTTGATTAAAATTATATAAATTATAAAATAAAAATAAAGAAATATTGTATTTGAATTATTGAAATTATATCTTCTACTAAATAATAAACTAAAAATTAATATAATAACTATTCTGTATTCCAAAATAATAACTATTTGTATTTATTTATCATATATCTATTTCTAATTGATAATTCTGATTTTTTGTTGTTATACCCATTTCTTTGTTGTCCTTTATCCCATACACCCATACACCCAGTTTTTCGTGATTTTGACTATTTGTTTATCACCAATTTACTCCTATATTTGTTTACTTTGATTATTATTTCTCCTTTTTGTTCATAATCAAATTTTTCTGGATTTACTTTAAATTTTGATATAAACTCTAAAGTTGTAAAATTTCCTGTTCCGCCGAATTTTCTTTTATGTTGTTTCATCAATATTTGTTTAATCATTTCCATATTCTTCTTTCATTTCACACAGTATTCCATTTAATTTTCTACAGTATTTGTTGTAAAGGAGCAATTGCTAATGGTGAAGAAATAGTAATAAACATCTTCAATCCACCTCCTAAGTGAATTCTACAGTTATTTTGCCATTCATTATAATGTTATTTGTTCTGTCATTAAAAATTTTCATCATTAGTTTTACTAACTTTTCTTTTTTTTTTAGTATCTTTTTCATCATCTGCTTCAACCTGAGTTTATTAAAACTTGTTTACGTCCATGAAATGTCTCTTAAAATCATTAAATCTTCATTTTCTCCAAATCTGGTTGGGTATTTGTATTGAGCTCATAAATAAAGTAGTTAATAAGTTTATAAGAAAATGAAAAGGAAATTCTAGTCTAAACCAAACCAGCCAGATCTGACCGGTCTTTCCTTGCCTGATACGAAGAAGACCTCTATATACAGTATAAGGAAGAGAAGAGGAAGTTTAAAGGAATTTTTAAAAAAAAATACCAAACCCGCCAGATAGAAGATACTCAACTAACTGACTGGTATTACTGGTTTCCTTGCCTGATAGAGGGGAGACCTCATATACAGTATAAGGAAGATAATAAGAAGTTTATTAAGTGAATAGTTGGGTAGTTGTTAAAAAGGATGGAGATAAAATAAACTTTTAATAATAATCAGGTAGTGATAATGGATTTTTAAAAAAGGTGAATGAGCTCTAACCTCTAAGGATATTTTAATATATTTAATATGATAATTAAAAAAATAATAGGGAATTTTGGAGATATTTATATAATAAAAAATATTAAGAATATAAAAATGAGTCAAAATTATCAATAATGCAATAATAAATTACATTACGCAAAATTCCAATAATTGTTATTTGTTCACATGAAAAGTTTCTATAATTGGTCAATGACTCATAATTTCTCCCTAGTATTCAAAATTCGCAACTGATTGATAAATTATGCATGATCAAAAAGGCCTAATTGAGAAATTGATTAACGAATATGGAATTTAATTTGCCACATAATATATTAATATAACCTTTTTGATTGTATATTAAAAAAAATATCCCAAATGCCAAATCTGCTTGCTCACCATTAATCAGATTAGAATCAATCGGAATATACAACTTTACTTTTCTTGATGTGAGATTATTAAATTTTGGCTGCCAATTTGGTACTAAATGATATTTTGAAATATCCTGATATACAGTAAATCACATTAGAAAAATCTTCAGATGAGATTTCATAAAATCTAATATGGTGTATAAAATCTTGTAAAAATTTTCTTTAAAATATTAAAATCATTTGTTGTCCAATTGTTAATTTCTCGTAATAATTTTGCAATTTGATAAACTTAGAATATTTGAAACTAACTTGTTATATTATTATGATAAAAATCTTGCATTGTTCATAACAAGTTTTAAAATGGAATAAATAATTTTTTAAAATGACGAAATTAACTCGTATAAGTTGTTGAATTTAAACCGGTAAATATATTAAAAGTTGGAAGTACTTAATAACTTTTATTTTGGTCTGCGATGACTAAAGCAAAAATTGTATGGTACACTCGTTGAAAATTTATTAATCATCATTTCTTTTTACGGTGTTAATTTAAATTGTATGATCAGTAATCAACAAAAATTTTGTAATGGTGAGATATTAAATTTTTGTATCAAAATAATAACAAATTATTTTATTCAAAGTAGGAGATTAGTATTATTATGTGGATCAATCATGGAAATTTCATCTTTTTAATAACATTCAAATTTTTTATTCAAATAAATATAAATGATCAAACTGTTTAAAGCTTCCCGTCATGTTTATAGTTTACTTTTTTAAAGTATGAAAATTATCAACTGAAAAGTTAAAGAATTTATGGAAACATGTTAATGGTAAATTCACTTCATCATTAATAATTATAATAGTATCATGTTACAGTTTCTTGTAAATAAACCTGGTATAGGATGATATTGGTGTCAACCTTGTAATGTTAAAAGATTTAAGGATAGCTTTAAAAATTGGATTAGTGGAAATCAAGATATTAATGAATTTATGCAATAATCATAATCACAACTTGATGCTGTATATTGTTAAGAATATTTGAATGGATATCATTTGAAAATTTCCAAAATATTACTTATATTAGGTGTTTTTGGTAAAATTTATAAAGCTAATTGTATTAGGTGTTGGAATACCGAAAATCAAAAATGTAATAGAGTGTCAAATGAAAATGTTGCATTGAAAAGTTTTATGATATAAGTGCATAATTTTTAAAATGAGGTAAAATAAAATAAAAATTATATCCTTTTACTTTGGAAAAAAATTTCTTTTATATAATAATTGTATATGTAGATTATTAAATATCATGGAATAACTCAAAATCCCATTATTTCATAGATTTTCATTCAGGTTGCATATTATTTGGGTATAAATAAATGATTTAGAAATGTATTAACCATTTATTTATTTTAAAATTAGCAAATAATGGCCGAATTGGCTGATAAAGTCTAACTTCGTTTAATATTATTGTGAAACAAAGTTTATTATTATTTTCACTACATAAATTTATACTATTCTCTTGTGACCTCTATTTGCGTAATATTATGCCTTTTAGGTTTGGCAAATAGATCCTTTTTTTCATTTTCTATAATATGTCAATCACATTATCGTTAAAATAAAAATTCTTTTAAATAATTTTTTTTAAAAATATATATATATATATATATATATAATTTCATCTTAGGACAATAATTCTGAAAAATGTGATGCAACTTCCGGCAAATGTAAAAAATACGCAAATGATTACTACAGGTGATATAAACCATATTAAATAGATGATTTTTAAAAAAAAATCGAATAATATATAATGATATTTCTTATACAACACTTGAGTGGGTTCCATACAATCAGCTTAATTATATTAAAGAATATAGGTAAAGTTGGTTTTTCTACATTATATTCAGCAAATATGGAAGGGTGTGTGGTCCATTATATTTTAATGAACGTAAAAAGTATATGAAAGGAATCATAATAAAAAACTAGTTCTAAAATGCTTACATAATTCACGAAAAATTTTTAAATGAGGTATAGATTTTTTTTTGTAAATTAGATTTTAAAATACTTGATAATAATAATCTTTTTTTTTTATGTTTTGATAGATTAAATCATGTTCTATTAAGGTAGCGGTAGCTGAAAATATTCTTCGAATATTTGGAATATCTCAAAATCTAGATATAAAGGATTATAGGGAGAGGAAAAAATTTAGAAGTTTATTTTGGTGATGGTACTGACAATAGGTATAATAATAATTCATTAATTTAGTTATAGCTAGGTTTAAAAAAGAATGAATTTGACGTAAAGAAATCGGTCAGTTGTCAATATTCAGAAAGTATTCTAACTATGAGGAGTAAGTTTTAAGCGACACAAAAATAATCGTTAAGAAATTTATAATTACAGATTTCAAAGATTATTAAAATTTCTTGTTTACCGTTGACGAAAGTAACGTTTCAGTAGAAATATATTTTTTTTTTTATTAAAAATTAATTAATTAATGTTAAAAGCAAAATCAATTGTTTATTCGAAATTTTTTAAAATATTTATTGACGGAAATTTATGATGGAGGGAAGAAAAAAAAATCACGGACAATTTCCGGTCGTATCCCGGTATTATTTCTGATGAACGAACTTATTGTCATTTAAATGATGTCACGCACTATAATCTTATATTACATTAATTTCATTAATTTCGAAATATTTGTTCAAAATATTCCCGAAAATTATTATACAAATTACATGTAATGGACAACATACACGCCTTGCTCTTGAAGAATGTAGCCCAATCAATTTGCGAACTCGCCTTGAAAGTCACCAAAACATTCACATTACAAGGTCTGACATCATGTTAAATACATTGACCATTCTGCATATTCTAGTTTCTATTTGCAAATTTGATATGGCGCATTTTAAATCACAATTCACTGTGAAAAAAAAATAGATCTTAATTTAGACCTTTGTTTGATCACTTGATCGGAACGGCTGATTATAGTATAATCAGAAATTTCGATCGACATCGATTTAACCATTTTTGAATTTGATATACAATGGCGTAAATAAAACCCGAAAAACTCAATTATTTATTACACAAACGCATTTTCCTTTTTTTTTTAAAAAAAAAAAAAAATGTCTTGTCAACTTTCAGCTGACTGCTTAAATGAAATTTTTGAATATTTAGAAGATGATAAACTCACTTTATATTCCTCGTTGTTAGTTAATCGTCTTTGGTGTAAAATTTCTATTAGAATTTTATGGAAAGATATTTGGAATTTTATATACAACATTTCTAATAATAATCGAGCAAAAATAATTTCAACAATTCTTAGTACATTGGTTGCTTGTCTTCCTAAAGAATCAAAAGAACTTTTAGTCAATAATGAAATTTTTGTTCCAACACCTACTTCAAAACCACCATTATTTAATTATCCATCATTTTGTAAAGTTCTTTCAATTTATAAGATTAGTCTAACAGTTAATGATTTCCTTGAAGAAAATTCTAATATTTCACAGAGTTTAGAAGATCGAAAAAGTTTATTCATAAAAGAAATTATCAAAATGTTTATGAACCAAATTACTTCTTTGAAAAAATTAGAATATTCTACGCATAATTTATATAATATAGATATGAGTATTATTCCTTTTATTTGCTTTTCTGAGGCAAAAGGTTGTTTAACGGATCTTTCAGAATTACTTTGTAGTTCAGATCTTCCTCCTAAATTTTTTTATCAGATATCTCAAATGTGTCATAATTTACAATCACTTACTATAAGTATTAAATGTGAGGCTTCAGATGAGTTGAAGGAATTAATTTCTTTACAAAATAATTTAAAGGATTTAAATTTATCAGCTTTTATTTTGGATAATTGGATAAGCATTATACCTGCTTTAACAAAACACTCTAATACTTTAACAAGATTACATCTTCATGGATGTGATGATAATATGTTATCATTATCATTTATTGGTTCATTTCCAAATTTACAAGAAATTAAATTTTCATTCTTTAATGAAAATAATTTTGAAGATTTTGAAAGGTTACAATATGTAAATTTTCCCAAATTACAGATCTTAAATTTTCCTCATCAATGTCCGAAACCTAATCATATGATAAAATTTTTAGAAATCAATGGAAATAATCTTAAAAAACTTGATATGGGTATATATAAATTGAATGATACTCTAATTTTATCCATAGTTAAACATTGTCCAAATCTTAAAGAACTTTCTAAAATTTTTAGAAGTGATGAATTGTATGCATTAAGGATTATATTTGAGAGTTGTCAATACTTAGAAAGTATTAAATTTTGGTGTGGAAAGGAATGGTACTTAGATGAAAAGGAAGCATTAGAAACTGTTGCAAAATATTCACCAAAACATTTTTATATATTGAAAATGTATAATGCTGCAAATTCAAAATTAGTTCCAGAGGATTTAGAGTCTTTTTTTACAAGCTGGAAAAATCGTACATCAGAAAAACCACTTAATATAGTAATTATTAAGGGTTATTTTAATAGTTTAGTAGTAAATAAAAAAAATATAGAAGTGATCGAAAAATACAAAAATTTAGGTATTATTAAATTTAAAATAGAATGATTCAAATAACTTGTGTGAAAAAAAAATTAGATCAAGTGCTATATAGTAATTTGTAATGCCTGTAAATCTATCAATTAATAAAATTAGTAACCTGATTAACTATAAATGTAAAATTGTTATTATTATTAAAAGAATTGTTTAAAAAATATTTTATTAACTATTAGGGAATCTTATTGACTAAAAAAAGGTGATCAATTAATTGATTATTAAACATACATTAAAATTTGATCGATCATTAATAATTAATCAATTAATAAATTTTATTACTTTTTCCTATCACTTTAACTTTACCCATAATCTGATAAAATTTAAACGAAATAAAATTAAAAAATGAAATTTAGAAAAATTATTTATTCTTTGAGACAAGCTCTATTGAATTACCAGTTGAAATTTCAAAAAAATATCCATAAATAAAGTTATAAAAAAGTAAGAATGAAAATACTTTCAACCAAGAAGAGTTTCCTAAAATATTCAGCAATTTTTTTTGAATGGTATATTGATAACAAATTCTAAGTCTCCATCTTTGTTAGCATTATAACTTATACCTTTATTTATTAGTGATGTCATTTATGCGAGCCTTTGAAATGAAATTTCATAAATAATATCAATTCTAACAACTAAATTAAATCCTTTTCTCATCAATTATAATATACATAAAGAATACTAGAATATTTGTACAGATGATTTTATAATGATTACAGTTAGTTTATAGTTTTATAAGATATCAAAAATACTGTTGCTTTGATATTTTAAAAAATTTTATACTTTAAGGTAAAAATTTATTTTAAAGGTGAATAGTCAGCAAATTCTAATATAGTTTTTTTATATGTATAGTAAACTGAAATATTGTTTTTTTTGTTGTTGTAATTAAGTAGAATCTACTATTAAGTACTGTAGTTATTGTATTGACTAAATCTTGCAGGAATGAAATTACATGGTGTAATACAATTGAAATAAATTTACTTCAATGACAGTTTTTTTTCTTATAGGGCATTATTAATGAAAAAAAAATGTGCAAAGGATTCTATTATTGAACTTTAATTTGAAAAATTACCAATAGTTTTAAAAAATATAAATAATATATAACAGTTGTATGATAATTAAATTTTTTATTTGTTGATTATTGTTATTGTTTCTGTTAAATTAAAAAGTGTTTATTGTGACCGAAAATAAAAAATTTTTTCTTCATTGCAACTAAGGTTAAAATTAAATTATGATTTATAATCTGTTTTTAAATTTTGTTACACATGTTATTTTTCTTTACTTTTTCGCTCTATAAAATCATGTACTTGCTTTTAATTTTATTTTTTTTTTAATATGATCAATCACTCATGTATTATATAGACTGCCAAATAAAAATTTCATCTTATTTTATGAAAATTTGCATATTTTTTTTAACCAACTGAAAGTATTATAAATAAACAAAAAGATTTTTCACAGTTTTTGATAAGTAGAATTTTTATATAACAAACTAATAAAGTTAAGAGATTTTTACCAAGTTTAATAATATATTCTTTAACCAATGAAGTTAACTAACATTTGTAGGATGATTTTAGAGAAATAATTTTTCATTGTTAAGGTCTTAAATATGTTTTCTCACCAATGAATCTTTGAATCTTCTCAACTTACCTATTCAAAAATCTAGTTTTTAAGAGACTGAAGTTCAGGTACTTCTTGCTTAACTAAGTAAAAAAAAGAAAAAAAAAGAAATCTAATAACAAGAGAATCACCCATCTCCTTGTTTAACTAAAGTAAAAAAAAGAAATCTAATAACAAGATAATCACATATCCTCTTGTTTAACAAAAGATATATAATAACAAGAGAATCACACATCTTGTTTAACTAAAGTAAAAAAAAAAGAAATAATAACAAGGAAATTATCCATCTCCTTGTTTGTCTAAATGAAATAAAAAAAAATGAAAAAGAACATTAGTACATTCCTAAAACATTGAAACTCCAGTTTCCAAGAGGCCAAAGTTCAGGTTCAGGAGCATCCAGATTTAAGAGGCATCCCTAAAGAAAAAAAATAAATTATGTTTCTAAAATACAAATACTCTACATAAGGAAGTTTCAATATCTCCCTTAACCAATTTAATAGTGAGTAGTTTACAACTATGGACTAAGTCAAAAGTGGGATAAATGTTATTTAACATGAAAATTTTTTGAATTTTCAGATTTATAATAATAAGTAAATATGAGTACATATCTTATAATTATTAAAAATAAGTCAGAGTTTGGCTCTTTATTAGGAGCCAAGTGGAATGTCTTACATTTTTGAGGTTATAAATATTGTGAATAATAGAGAATAGTTTATCTTTACGAAGGGCCTTAATCTATTTAATATTTAGATTAGTAAGATCATTATCCATGATGATAATGCGCCTTGCATCTTGAATCAATTTATATAACTTTTCTATTAATTGTCTGGCCAAATAATTCTGTGCCTGAGCATTTATAGACACTATTTCATCAAGCCATAAATCATATTGGCTCAGAGGATATTTATATTTTTTATCACATTTGCAATTATTAGTAATACAGTGTAAACTTTCTATCTGACAAACTACTCTACTAATTAATATGTGACCAACTAGATTATAACGATAATGTACTATTACACTAATACAATAACAAAAAATTCTGCAGAATGCGCAGAATGACAAAAATAATAGTACATAATAATCTAGTTGGGTATGTTGTAGCCCAAATGTGATTTTGTTCCGAACATGATTTGGGTCCAAATTAGATCTGGGATATGTCCAAGTTTGGTACACCTGATACTCTAAACTCAACCATGTTTCAAATTAACATAGACAGGTTTGAATCATGGTCTGGTTCTGGACATAATACCCCAAACCTGACCATGTTCCAAATATTTAGATGTTAGTTTGGGACATAGTTAGGTTTAGTATCATGTGTCCCAAACCTGACTATATTCCAGAAATTAAAACCAAGATTTAAAACACTCAATATTCATAATCAAGTTTGGGATATAGGATACTCAAACTTGACTATGTTCCAGATTATATTTGGAATATCCCAAATCCATCTAGGTAAATTTGGATCATGGTCAGTTTTAGGACATATGATACCCAAATCTAATCATATCCCAAATCCATCTAGATTATAGTCAGGTTTGGCATTAACTTGAACTTGTCTCAAATTTACTCAGATGGATCTGGAATATGATTGAATTTAGGATATTGGGTGTACCAAACCTGACCATGCTCCAGATATGATTTGGGATATCCCAAGTTGGGTATGGGATACAATTTCATTTTGGACATGGATATTCCAAATCGATAATTCTGATTTGGAAAGTACAAAATCAAAATTTCGATTTGGGAATATCCCAAATCATGTTTAGAATAAAATTACATTTGGGCTATAACAGGTACATATTAATCAATAGACTATATCATCTTAGGACATATTAATTAATAAACTATAATATCCCAGGATATATTAATCATAATATCCTAGGACATATTAATCTGGAAGAGGTGTCCTGGAACTAGAGGCCTGCAACGGGTCAGGTCCGGGCTCAAAACCCGGCCTGGACCCGGCCCGGAATCTGGGTCTGGGCCGGCTGAAATTATTCTAAATCCACCCGGGCCGGGTCTGGGCTGGCATTTAATTTTTCATAAATTTTCCGGGCCGGGTCCGGGTTCAAAATGTAAACCCGGATTTTTATAACTCCTTAATTCTAGCCAAAATTTCACAGTTAAATTGAGCCAAAATTTAGATAGGCAGAAATTAAACAATTTTAATAAATTGTAGTTTCTGAAATTTACTTTTGGTTTTTAAATAAACTAAATAAACTAAATAAATTGAATACCAATTTTATATTAAATAATATATTGTTTATTTAGAGAGTTAAGGTTTTTTAATTCTTTTTTATTTAATAAAATTAAAGTATTTATTAGATTTAATTATTTTGGAACGTGGTCATCAAATGCTGCGCCTTGCGGCACTAATTTTATTGCGCAACAGATTGATTAATTAACATAAAAAAGTCATTTAAAATTATAAATAGCTATGGTTAAATTTATTCATTAAATAAATTACAAACCCACTACATTATATTAAGAAATCCAGTCCGGGTCTGGGCCGGGCTGGGTTTTCAATATATTAATGCGGGCCGGGCCGGGCTGGCATTTCATATATAATTTTAAGTCCAGGCCGGGCCGGGCTGGAATTTTATATATTATTTAAAGTCCAGGCCAGGTCCGGGTTATGAAATTAGGGCTAATGCAGGCCTCTACCTGGAACATATTAATATATTAATATATTAATATGTTAAAAACTATACTATAATGGTTATAAGTCATCCAAACTGGATATGTTGATATGTCACTGTGATTTATTAGTAATAAACCTTAAAAATTGTTATATAAAGCTATTTAAAAAAAAATTACTCTCATTCAAATGTTAATCAAATAATTCGTAGTTTGTAAACTAATGATAGGACAGTACTGTCGTACAGGTCAAAGAACGAAAGGTGCAATCATTTTAGCATTATCAAAGGATCAAAGGTGATGTTTACCCAATGAAAATCTATCATTATCAATAAATCAAATTGCCATCAAAATATTTGTCAGATAAAATAAAACCTTCTATACTCCTTCCAGTAACCTGTTATGTACAGTATATAATAAGCTGCATCCTCTTGTTACTCAGTAAAAATTCATCAAACTTATTATTTATCATAATATGATTATATTAACAAGATTATATTTCTTTGAATTATAAATTTTTTTTTTTTTTACAAATATCTTAACTCTGGCCGAAATTAAATGTTCGGCCAGAATTGATCGCTGACAACATCGGTAATTTTAACACTATTTTATGATTTTTAAATTTTTAAGTTGATCATAATATAATTTTCAATAATAGATAATAGGGATCATATGTGTGGCGTAAACAAAAGTAAAAATTTGTTCCGTGATTCCATGATTTCAAAAATTACACTAGTAAATAAAACTATTTCTTTTAATTCCAGATATTGTATTTCTTAGGGAACAATTCTGGAGTTTATTATTTTTGCTTTGTACATTTAATTTTTTTAGGGGATATTTAATTTTTTTTTAGAGAATTAGAGAATGGTTTCTTATTGGGAACGAAAGTTTGTAATAATGAATTGTAGCACTTTTTAAGAAAAAGGTTTTAACGCATTACATGATTGCTTAGATCAGTTAATGTTAAATTGTTAATAAAAGTTTGAAAAGTTAGCAAATGAAGACTAAATGAAGGATGAAGTATTTGAAATATATAACAAGCTTTGATAAAAGATAAAGGGTCAAATTGTTCTACACATTTGTAATTTATTAGTTTTGGCTTTTTAATGAGAATGAAAAAGTATTATATTCTTGAATTATCTATATCAATACAATTACCGGTGTGATAAAAATACTTGCATTTTTACTTACAGTATTTAGAAGAAAAGATATTACAAGATTGCGAGGTACAAAGATTGAAATTGTTGTGATTATTTGAAGTATTAATGTACAATAACTTAATAATTATATTATAATAATCGTAAATCGCAAATATAATTATAAACAATATTACAAAAATACAAAAAGATAGTTTCTCTGAATATACAGTATTCCTAATTTCCTATTGTAGTAATCAAAAAAAAATGCAATTAAAAAATTAAATTTTAAAAATTTTCTTTTAAAGAATAAAAAACAAACTATGAGACGCCATATTGTGCAACAAAGACTAATAACAATATATTTAATATTAATTGATCTATCTATTTTGTACTGTTATACTGTGATATTAATAAGTTCATGAATTTTTCAGTAATGAAATTTTATGATGCACGGAAATCTTCACAATCTTATAATAAAATGGTGGTTTTACGTGGAAACTTGTCCATACAATTCAATTTGTAGAATTCCACTTAAAAATTTTGTGATGATGTGTTTTTCATGATGCTTGAACTAAAAATGATCTATTATTAGCTTGTTTTTCAAATGCAAGATTGTCATTAGCCCTGTTCGCATTATATTATTCATATAATAAACTGGTTTTTAACGAAAAATTTTCCGAATATAAATCAAACACATTTTAAAATATTTGTTAAAATTTTTTTTTTAGGGCAAAGGACTATCTATACATTTATAGTCTTCAAAATTCCCAATTTATTTGCATCAATTTTTTTTTTATAATTACAGTATATTAATTATCACCGTTTTCAAATAATATAATAATATATTTAGATGAAAAATTTTTTTACTAGATTACTAGACAATGATTGGAAGAAAAAAACTTGTCGAAACTTAAATGGATTCATCACGTGAACATGTATTTTTTTCAAAATTTAACTTCGAATCATTTTAGGCTGTTTTTTTTTCTGGTATATGAATACAAATATTCGATAAATAAATAAATGTTTCTAATGACCAATGCAAAAATAAAAGTCAATATTAGATTGGTGTGCTAATCACAACTGGCGTGGTTGTTCTTTTAATTTAGATTTTATCATAATATCGATAATTCCTACGATGCCGATCTTTCGTTTGTAAGATGATAAAGACAAATACAAAGACTGATAACCCTTAAACATTTCACGGGTCCTTATCGTAACTAAATTTGTATAATCAGTAGAAGGCACAAACTATTTTAAAACATTTTTCTGTACAACCACAACAAAAACTTAAACAATAAATTAAGGAAACCAAATGAATTCCCCCCAAAAATAATCATTAATAAATGATTTTCGTTCTTGAGAGACGTTACTTTCGTTACTTGTTATACTTAAGATTCTAGACGGAAAAAGTCTCCGTAATGATGAAAACAAATGGATTACTATTTATAGAATAGAAAACTCGAATTGTTATCATTTATGTTTTGTGGCTTTTCCGGATAATTTTTATCATAATCTTGTTCAGAATATAGTAGATTTTTTTTTAAAAAAAAAAACTCTATAAATTGACATGCTGCAGACATTTTCACAGCTTTCTCAAAAGTTTATAAATGTTAGATAGCTCTATCATTAGTGTTTTTTAAGAATTTTCGCTCTCGGAAAATTTTGTACTACACATTACCCTTTTTTGGATACCGTATCTAAAATTATTATAAACTATTTTACTTGACATTGATTATTTCCCTCTAAACGTTAATATCAAATTCGAAATTTTCTTTCGAATTTTTAACGTTAAACATGACTAACACAAATAATGAACCTGGTGCTAATAAGAGAGTGAGAGGAAGAGAATTTAGACCACGAGAACCTTACACTCATCGTTTACGTAGAATTCTTGAAGAATATCCTGATGGTTCACAAATTCTTCGTGAAATTCTTCAGAATTCAGATGATGCTAAGAGTACAGAACAAATTTTCATTTTGGATCATAATACATATCAATCAAATAAGTTACTTGAACCAGATTTGGTTAATTATGAGAGAGCCAATCTAAAACTTGATAGATATCAAGGTCCCGCACTTTTAGCAAAAAATAATACCATTTTTGAAAAAAGAGATTTTCAATCTCTACTGAAATTGGCTGATAGTGAAAAACAAGATCAATTTGATAAGATTGGAGGTAAATTTCTAGTTTTTTTTTTTTAATCTTACATAGTAGTAATTCTAATTATGATAATTCTTTTTTTTTAAAAAAAAAACTAATTAGTAATGGGAGTCGGTTTCAATTCAATTTATCATATTACTGATTCTCCTTCATTTATTACTGGTGACAAATATGTTATTCTTGATCCACATGAATGGTATTTTTATGGTGGCGTTGAGTTCGACTTAATTGAAGATAGATTGGCCGAGAGATATCCAGGTCAATTTGCTCCTTTCAGTTTCAGAATCCCTTGTGATGAGCCATTTGATAATTCATTTACACAACCATTTAAAGGCACTATCTTTCGTTATCCTCTTCGTGATTCTACCGTATCGGAAATTTCTAAAAAAATTTATGAGCCTAATGAAATCTTGATTATGTTTCGTAGATTTTACGAAAATGAAGGCATCAATTGTTTATTATTTTTGAAATATATTGAACGTATCTCTTTTTATGAATTGAAAAAAGGTGCAACTGAACCTGTATTAATTTACAAAATTGAATTGAAAAATGCAAATGAAGTTCGACAAAAACGCCGTTTAATTGTTGAAAACATTTTACCAATGATGGATTCACTAAATTCAGAAAGATATGACAGAATTAATCAACTAGAAGCGTCTTATGTAGCATCATTCAATCGTCAGAATGGAGATACTGAAGAAGATAATTCAGAATGGTTAATTATGAATTACCTTGATGATTTACTTGAAGCTGAAAAATATTTTCAAAATAAATTTAAAAAATCCATAAGAGATTATAAATTTATCCCTAATGTTGGATTGGCTGTTCCTTTAAATGATTTAAAAGCTATCGGAAGATTATTTTGCTTTTTACCCATTCCCATTGATATGCCTTTTCTCGTTTCCGTGCATGGATATTTCGCGGTAGGAAATCAATAGTGTTTTGATTAATATTATATAATTTAAATGTTAAAAAAATATATTTTTTTATTTGTTTTTTAATAGGTTAGCACTAACCGACGTTCTTTATGGTCGCCCGCAGACCATGAAGACCTGGTAATTAATCGGATTTTTATAAATAATATTTTTGCTAAAATAAAATAAATAAAAAAAAACATATATTAATAATTAAATATTAAATATTGAACTTTTAGGCGCCTGATGCATTAGCAAATTTAAAGATTGAATGGAATAAATATTTATTCGAAAAGGTATTACCCAAAGCATGGGTAAAGTTCCTTCGTGATCTACCAGAAGTTTCTGATATTCGATCAAACGATATATATAAATTCTGGCCAAGAGTTGGAAGCGATTCGAGTATCATAAGTTCTTTTTGCAAGGATCTCATAAGAAATATTGTAGAAAATCTTGACATTGAGGATCGGGTGTTCAACGGGCCTTCACTTTCTAATGGTTATCTGGATAGAAGATTTCTTGACGCTAATTTACTTAAAATAATTGAAAAGATTAAATTTCCCGTAATATCAGTTCCTCATGATATAATGGATACTTTAAAAAAATCTAGGCACCGAAATTCGCTTAAGTTTTTAGATCCTGACGTTATTCGTTCTCATTTAAAATCCAATAGTGATAGATGGGAAGGTAGTGCAATACCGAGAGAAGAAGTCTTACAATTATTTAAGTACATATTAAGTGATCATAGATTTGATAAGTTAGAAGGACTCAAAATAATCCCACTCGCGGATGATACGTTCGGTACTTTAACATTATTCAGCAGTACTAATTTCTATATTGAAGAGATTTCAAATCATAATTATAGTACTGAGCGTAACAGTTTTATAAATCAATTAAGTAGTGATAAATTAATTGATAAAAATATTGATCCTGAATTGTATAATTTATTGTACAATAACGCAAGAGATAAATGGAATAGACAGAATCTAAATATCAAAATTTTAGACGAAATTGGAGTTGAGGATCTAATGTCGATTATTAGCGATATGTACGAAGATAGAGAATTATCAATAAATGAAATAAATAATGTTATTGAAATTCTTAAACGAATTGCAAAAATTCAAAGTGATGTTAGGATAGACGGAAATGACTCGGGAAGTTTGGATGGATTATTAATTCCAAGTACTGATAATTATCTTGTGAATATAGATGAAATTTTTTTCGATGACATGGGAGATAATCTTAATAATGAGGAAAGGAGTAGTTACAAGATTTCTCATCATAATATAAGCATTGAAATTGCTGAAGGATTACGAATGCAAACTTTAAAAGGAAAAATATTCGGTAATTATCATAATTATTAATTATATTGTATATCTGAAATGTTATTAAGTTGACTAAACATATTTATTTTAATTTCTAGGTAATAGAGATCAATATTGGGAGGCATACGAACAATATGAATCATTGACTACCAGAATCAAAAACATTCTCAATGTAACTTTTATAAATTTTAACTATTATACTGTATGTAATTCTCTATATATTATTATTATATATATTAAAAAAATATATATTATTTTTAGGATTATTCGGTACATTCTTTGTTCAAGGAGTTTCTTCAAGTGAGTAATTATATTTCTTACAACAAATAAAACCGAAATTATATCTAAAATTATATTATGTTTTTATAGAACGCTGACGACGCTGGAGCTAAGCACTTTAAAGTAATTGTAGATGAAAGATCAATATTTCAACATAAGAAAATGTTCTCAAAAGAATTGAAAGTTTGGCAAGGTCCTGCGATATGGATTTATAATGATGCAAAATTTACAGAGGATGATTTTCAGGCTTTACTTAAACTCGGTATTGGAGGGAAATCTCGTGATTACGAGAAAATTGGAAAATTTGGAATAGGTTTCAATTGTGCTTTTAATTTTACAGATCTACCTAGCATTGTAAGCGGAGAACATATTGCATTTTTAGATCCACATGGAAAATTTCTTCCAGCACAAGGATATCCTTCTAAAAAACCAAGAGGAACTCGAATTAATTTTAAATGTAGCTATTGTAAAAAAAAATGTGAGTGTGAACGTAGAGAAAGAAGATGGCATTTTAAGAGAAGTTTCCCAGATCAATGCAATCCTTATAATGCGTTGTTAGATTGTGATATAGATTGTGATTTTTCAAAAGAATTCGAAGGAACATTATTTAGGCTTCCGCTTAGGACTTATGAATTGGCAAGACAAAGTGAAATTTCAAAGCAAGTCCCTAAAATTAGTGAAATCCTTCAACTATTTAATGATGTAGAGGGTAATAAAGAGATGCTCTTTTTAAGGAATATAGAATCATGTGAGCTAATTCGCATGGCCAACAGAAATCCTGAATTGATCTGGAAAGCAAATATTCGTAACATTGATAGTTATAAACATGAGCACAATGTTGATGATTGTGAGTTTTATCCCTGCCACACTATTCGTGATTATCGTCGAGAAATTATTGATAGCATTGAGGATGCACCAACCTATAAATTATATATTGAAAGAAAGAATTTTCTGCAAAACAAAAAAGTTTCAGAAGTATGGGCTATGTGCACAGGAGGACATGACGAAATCAGGTCAGAGTTTGAAGAAGAAAATTTTTCAGAAGAAGAACTTGAAAATTTTGCAGAAAATAAACGACTCAAGGTAAGTTTATTGTATTTAATTTCAAATCTTTAATTTTGTAAGTCTCAAAATTATTCATTATTATCTATCTAATAAAGCCGAGAGGTGGAGTTGCTCTATTGCTAGCTAAATATAACAAATTATTTGATGAATTAGAAGATGAACCGGTAGAGTTAATAATTTTTCTTGTAATTACTGCTTATCAAGTATTAATTTACTAATTAATTTTTGCATTATAGGCACCAAATTTTCCTAATATCAAAGGAGAATTATATTCTTATTTACCTCTACCAATAAGTACCAATCTAGGAGTCCAATTAAATGGAAATTTTTCTTTACCTAGCGCAAGAAGTGGTATTCTGCAGTCTGAAAAAGATTTCTTAGAAGCTGATTGTGATGATACAAAGTGGAATAGATATATTCTATACAATATTTTACCTGATCTTCACGTTAAACTACTTGACTACATTATCGAGCTTGAAAAAGAAAAATTTGAGCAAGTTGAAAATTACGTTCCACGTTCCATAAATAATTTTTGGCCAATTAAGAATTTAAGTACGGGCTTGTACAAAAGTTATGGTTTAGCTGTTATTAAAAGGCTAGGTAATGTTAATCATAGAATTTTCTGGACTGAAGTCGATGGGGGTCGGTTCATTCCATTAGAGGAAGCTAAAATTTTTAGAGTAGAAGAGACAAAAATTACAAATATATTGGTTAGTTCAGGAATTTCAGCTGTGGAACTTGATAAGAATAAAATTGAACAACTAAGTGAAATCATCGAATCTGAAGCAGATTTTCCATATAAGCCTGTCAGCGGATCGTCAATTTGCAATGACTTATTAATGTCTTCAATCCCTCATTTTGTTGAACATGGGGATAATATTAATTATACGTTTGATTCATTATTTAAATTACTTGAATTTATTCTTCAAGATAGGAGTTCATTTGGATTTCTTAAAGATTTGCCATTAGTTCCATTAAGTAATGGTTTAGTTGGAAAATTTGGTGAAACTTATTATGTTGGAAAACGAAAGCATTTAGAGTTGTTCCCGAATACTGGTCCATCAAAATTTATCTCCACCAATTTGCCAGAGAATCTACAGAAAATTTTTAATGACAATGATTTTTGCATGCATACAAATATCAAAAAGTTTGACGCTTCTGCTATTTCCTTTCTGCTTCCAAGTGTATTAAAACCAGTAAAGGACTTTAGATGGAAGCCAAATGAGAATTCTTTACCAAATAAAAGTTGGCTTGAAAATATTTGGTCAATATTGAATAAAGGTTTAGAAAGTACAGATTTTAACAGCCTTTCTAGATTTCCCTTATTACCAGTAATTAAACCTTCTGATATGCTTATTCAACCTGATGCGAATAATCCACTTTTATACATACCCGAAAATGTACATAGTTGTTTTCCATTATTTGAAGTATTAGTTAAGTTAAATGTGCGCATTACCAATATGATATTTTCTGAAAGTGCTCACAAAGATCTCAAAAAATGTATTGTTGAATGCACTTCTACAAATATAATTGATTCTTTGGAGAAGACTCGATCTACTTCACCTATGAAGCGGTGGTTTGAAAAAAACAAACTATCACCTTCAGATTACGAAAAGTTTAGGACATATATTAAAGAACAACTTGACGATTTAATAGGCAAGTGAAAGGAATGATAAAAAAATTTTAAATATTTTGCTTACAATTTTTTTCATCTTAACAGCAAATGGACGAAGTCCTATTGTTAAATCTTTACCCATATGGCCAACACATTCTACTAAAAAAAATTTCTTTGATGCCACATCTGGAAAACTTCTTACAAATAAGTTATCATTTTTTTCTTTTCAAGAAAATACCAATTTCTACAAATGCAATAAATCAGATTTCGATGCACTTATTAAATTAGGTGTCTCCCCTATGAATGAATTAGAGTACCTTAACATTATTGTAAATCAAATTACTACAAAATTTCCACAACCTTCTCAAGAATACATTATTTTCTTGCAAAAGGTCCTGTCTTTAGGAAATCGTGAAATTGAGAATGATCTTAAAAATTGTCCAGTAATACCTAACGAATCACTTACTAGATTTGTAAAAGCCGAAACTTTATATGACAAAAGCGCCCGCGGTATTATTGATGATCCCGACGTATTTTTGCGTTCAGAATTTCAAAATGATTCTGCTTGTTTAAAAGCTTTGTATAGAATGGGTCTTAAGAAATACGATTCAAATTCTTCTGACAATTCAGATACAGATTCAGAACAAAGTTCTTCTGGCACTTCAGATTCAGATGAACCCTATATACCTCAAAACGAAGAATTAATTAGTTCTTTGCTGAAAATACTAAGTCAACCCGAAAATATTTATCACGATGTCATTTTTATTGTTGGTGAGGAAAAAAAAGAGTTCCGCGCTAACAGATATGTACTTTCAGGTATTTTAAAATTTTTTTTATTTATTTAATATATTTGATATTTTTTCTTATTAATATTTATTTATTTATTTTTCATAGCATCTTCAAACAAATTTGGAAAATTTCTTTCTAATAACGCCAATAATCCAATTGAAATAGAATTTCAACAAGAAAGCTTCGATATATTTCTTAAATTGTTATATGGGAAATCCTTTGAAGATGCAATAACTATTTTACGCAAACCCAGTGATTTTAAAACAGAACAAAAATTTATATTATCCTTAATTGATCTGTTAAAACTAACTGTCACTTATGAGGTTAACTCGCTAAGAAGTGAAGTAGAAAAAGCTATTATAAAATGTAAATGCATCAGAGTCCAAAATTTGTGTAAAATTGTAGAATGTTTAGAACGATATGACAAACGAAAACGATTAAGAAAATACTATAAAAAACATATTAAATCAAATGAAAGTCTTATTAATCAGCAATTGTCAGAACTTCATAGCAATGCAGATAAAAATCAAAAATTGGAAATATCAAGAATGTCACGATTGCTAAGTCCATTCTGTAAAATACAGATAAATGAATAACGAGTATAGAATTATGAATTTCTTAGTATTGAAGTTTTAAAATTTTGATATTTTCTTTTTTTATTATGTAACTAAATTATTTTTAAAAATAATAAATTAAATGATCAATCGACTCGTTAATAAAATAGTATATAGTTTCATAAATTTTCCGCAGCACTCAAGGAATAGAAACGGATAAATTTATGAAAAATTTTAAATAAGTACACTATATTGAATTATTGCCAATTAATTAACATATTGTATGGTAATAATTATAAAAAGTTCATTTTTCTTTTTTTATATAAATATAAATATTTAAAGATTCTTCATATGTAATTTGCAATTCGAGATATTCATTCTTATCTGTTATACTTTATAATTAATAAATATGCTATGATGAATATAAAATTTAAATTTACAGTATTCTTAAAAAAATGCAGTACTAATAAAATCTGTAATATAATGCATTTATTACTAAAGTTAATTTAGATAACCCAAATAATTTATAAATATTTCGCCGTACAAATTTATAAATTTTTCATTAAAAATTAACTTCTTTAGTATATCATCTTCCACTTACTATATATTTGTCTAGAATTTAAAATTTTGTTTAACAGAATTCATCTAAAATTACATGTCAATAATTATCATTTTATTATCAAAATTTTCGAATTTATTAAGTTATTCCTGTAAGAAAAAAAAAAAGGAAAAAAAAGAAAAGCCTCAAATACAACCCACAAAACACAAATTCAACGAAATTCAAATGAAATCAAAATTTCCAAACATCCTTAATAGAAAAAGAGGAATCTTCCCTTAAACGTTTAGTATCATTAAATATATGTTAACTATTTGGAAGATAATTAAATTAAGCCTAATCGAAATTTGAAAAGGTCATGAATATTCAGTATCACATGTCAAAGATGAATTAAAAGGGATTGCAGATGATTATAAACATGATCGTAAAGACCATAATTCTTCTGTTGAGGACAAATCAAAAGGGATTGTAGACAAGTATGGAAGTGTAAATGATCCAATTCCATCAGATTGGACAGTATTGGATGATAACGATTTGAAATTAAAAGTTAATTTTAACATACTATCAAAATAGCCTTAATTTGTTTTAAAAATCATTATACTTAAATGGGTGATAATTTAATCAGTTAGTTACTAAAGTTTGCATTTTTATTCTTAAATCATAAAGTTCTATGCAAAGTCAAATTCTTATCGCCAAATTTAGAGACTTTAAAGGCAAATTCAAAAATCACTTCAGTTTATCAATTAGTAATTTCGGCAATAATAATCGTTGTCACTGAACGTTAAATTTATACCGTTAATATAGAAAAAGCTATTATGAAATTATCGTGATCATTGTTTAGACTTTAAACGTTTAATTTATTTTATGCAATAATACGATTTATTGGGAAAGGAAGAACTCTTTCCCAAAATCATAAAAATAATTAGAAATCCGCAGTAAGATTAGAAAACATGGGTATCAACATATCGACTGAAGAAGTGGTGATTTTTGAAGGTTTTGGAGCCAAACAAGTACAAGAACAAGACAAGACTCTGTTACTGGCAGGAATAACACCTGAAGAACAAGACGTTATAATAAGAGAATTTTTAAATATAAACGGGGCGACAGCAGCCTTGATTAGAATGATAGCAACGCTGGTACACGCAAAAACAAAAGAGCAAACGGAGTCTATATGCCAAGCGGAATACATGTCAAATTTACTGAGGGACAAAAATGAAATAAAACAGTTGCAAGAACAAATAACTTCAATAACTAACAAATACATAGTGAACAAGCAGAAATCCAAAGCGAAAATAGAGGAGTTATCAAATAAGTTACAAGAAGTAATCACTGATCGAAATATGCTACAAAATGCTTATGGGGATGAGAGGGCGATAATGGTAATGAGAGAAACGGGATACTATGAATCAAAAGAACACTATAGAGAGTTGGACGAAAGTGACTGCGCCTCATCGATAAGAAATGAGAGTGATGACGAAAGTATGATGGAATCTTTGAACAATAGATTCAGAAACTTGGAGATTCCTCAAAGTATCAAAGCTAAGGGAAAGAGACCAGTGGGAAAANTAGAAGAACCAATGGAAATAGAAGCCAAAGACNAAAAAGGAAATTCNTTGAATAATTCAATCCACGCAACAAAGAAAATGATCCAACACAAGGAAAAACATAGTTCTCAAAAACATGTGTTAGGGGTAAATTGTGCAGCTTGTGGAGTAAACAATGAGGAGTTGATGCAATTGATAAAAGAGGATATGATCACCTGTAACATAAGTTATGAACAAATTAAGGAAATCTTTGTTAATCACAATAATCACATGACTGTCACGGTCGCACANTTAAGGGACGCAAATAAAATAATGATGAACGATCATGGAAGGNAGTACAAATACGTCAAGTTATACGAATTGAACCAAACAATTGGTCATACAAAAATATTGTTAAAAAACGTGTCCAAACATGTGACAAGAGAAATGTTAACTAAGGCGATTGAAGAAAATATTGGCGCAGTAGGAANCTTAGATTATAAAACAAAAANGTCGAANACAGATGTAGAAGCTGAAATAGAAGTCCAAATACCTGATAGGAAATTTAGAGATATATGGTCATTTGCTTGTAATGGATATAGGGTAGAAATGCAACAAGTGAATGCAGACCAAAACGAAACATTCAGAAAACGTAGAAGATATACCGCCAAAATTAAAAATCTACCGCCTAATACAACGGATCAACAGCTTGAAGGGGAATTATTGCCTCATCATGCAAAGTATTGGAAAGTATACAAGGTAAATGATGAATGTATGGAAGCGCTAGTATTATTCCAATCGGAAAAAGACAAAAAATGGCAACAATTAAGAAGGTAAGAGTCATCAAAAGGAATATGAATGGTGGACAAATGAACAATCTGGTCATCAACAGATACAACGAGATTACGCTAAAAGTCGTGAAGAAAATTACTGCAGAATTTGNAAAAAAACTAATCACGTGATGCAAGACTGTTATTTCAACAACAGAAGAGTAGAAATATATTGTTCAATTTGTAGACGTCAAGGCCACACTACTTACAATTGCTATTATAACAACAACAAGGAAAGAAGAAGCCCAGTCAATAATACTCGAAGAGTAAGTTTTCAAAGTTCATGGGGAAGAAACCAATTTAACAACAATAGAGGAGGTTACAACAGCAGGGAGGGACAGCAGTTTTTTTGGACCAGAGCAAATAGAACACCAATCAACAGACCACGATTCAATAATCAATACGGAACAGGTAGAATACCACACAAGGGAGATAATTGAAGCTACAAAGGAGAACCGTTCAGAGGAAGACGAGAATTTGTTGAGACTACAAGTTTGGGAAGAGGTAATAGTGAAAAATTCCACCATTAGAGAGTTAAACTCAAAAACAAATAAAGAATGGGAAGAGGGAAAGCAGGGGTAATCAGAGGAGAAGGAGGAGCTAGAAAATCAAAGGAAAACAAAAAACAAACAAAAAAGGAAAAATACGAAAAAACAAAAACAAAACAGCACAAAAAACAAAAAAAATTATTATAATTATAAAAATATAACACATATAGATAAAGAAGCAAATTCACAAGATGATACAAATNAAAAGGGTTATCAAATAGAAATAGAAAATATGACGAATCGTATCAGAAATCTAAAAATAAATGATTATAGTAACGATATGCTAACTATCATCACACATAATGTAAGAGGGATGAACAANCCTAAAAAAAGTAATCAAATTATTGAATTCATAAAGGAAAAAAGAAGGAAATGGNACATAATTGGATTATCAGAAACTAAACTTAACGTAAGAAATGATCGTTATAAATTTAAAGAATTAGATGAATACTATATTACAATAACAGCAAGTCATGATGATAATACAAAGGAAGGAGTTGCGTTAATAATAAGAAATCAGTTCATACAAAATATAAGAAACGTAGAAAAGATACAAGNTCAGCTAATTAAAGTAGAACTAATTTTCAACAACCAGAAAAATAAAAATATGTTAATAATACAAGTTTATCAGCCCAACAATGATAGAGAGAGTAGTGATAAAATTAAAAAAAAAATTAATGAATAGACAAATAGAAAAGATAAAGATAAATGGGAGATGATAGTCATAGGTGATCTCAACGAAAATATAGATAAACTGACCAACAAAAAAGATCACAGAAAGATAAAAAGGACGATAGTTGATCAATTAAAAAGTAAAGGATATATAGATATTCAGGAAACTATATTAAAGAATGATAATAAACTAGAATACACATGGACAGATGGGAAACATATAGCTAGAATAGATTATATTTTNGTTAACTCGAAGCTAAAAGAGAGAATAANGGAATTCAAATTAAAAAGTAGTAAGAAATTTACAAACAGTGACCACAAGCTATTAATAGTAAAATTAAAGAAAAATAAAGAACGGAAATACCAGTGGGAAAAAACAAAGAAAAGGTTATAATAGACAAAAATAAAATTACGGAAAAACACTGGAAGGAATTTAATGATCGAACAAAAGAAAAAGTTGAATCTATAGACCAAAATGAAATCGAAGACTTAAACATAGATTAAAAAACAGAAATTATTGAAAGGCTAATATTAGAAACAAGTGAACAAGTCTTACCTATGAAAGAAATAATGACAAATAATGTAAGGAAAAGAAAACCAAAGGAAATAGTAATATGGANCAAGCATAAAAACANGATAATTAAAATCAGAAGGAAAATGAAAAANATATATCAGAACTATATAAAATACAAAATGAAAGATGAAATCGATCTCAAAGAANTGGAGGAATTAATTGAGAAGTTCAATAATAACATTCAGGAAGGGAACATGAAAATAGCAACGAACAAAAATTACAATTTAGAAGCAATAGAGAAAATAAATAAGATAAAAAAATTAATTGGAAAAAAAATAATAGATGAACAAATTAAATTAGATCAAATNGCGATAAATGAAGCAATTAGGAAACGAGAAATAGAATTAGAAAAGGATCCAAAAAAGATGATAAAAAAAATCCTATGGGAAAAACAATCAAGTAAATTAGATTTAGATAGAATAGTTATAGAAGACAGGGAATATAAATATAGAGTAATAATGTCAGAATCAGAAATCCAGGAGAGAGTGCGAAAACATTATAAAGAATGGACAAGGAAAAGAATAATTAAGGAAGATAAAAAAGAAGAATGGGAAGACCAATATAATCCCATAGAAGAGATAAAACAAGAATGGTACGAAGACTTAACAAAAGAAATTACACTAGAAGAAGTAGNAGAAACGATAAGAAGTACAGCAAATAATAAAGCTCCAGGAATCACAGGAATAACTTANGATATGTGGAAAAATACCAATATAGAAGCGAAAAAATTACTAACAAATTTATTTAATGAAATTTTAGAAATAGGAGTATATCCTGATTCTTGGAAANAAGGTTTGATCTTTCNGATACCAAAGAAAAATGAATGGAATGGNGATTTAAAATTGACANGACCGATAACCTTGATAGAAACAACGAGGAAAATATTCAATAAGATTATAACTAATAGGTTGACTGATTTGTGTAAAGAGCATAACATTTTAAAAGGTAAAAATTACGNGGCGCTCAAAGGGNATAGTACGTTAGAACTGATACATACAATCTATAATATGTTACAAGAAGCAAAAGATCATAAGAAAGAAATATGGGTACTCTTTATGGATATTAGCAAAGCATATGATTCAGTCAACAATAAATTATTAGAAAAAGCATTAAGGAGGATCAAAATAC